>JAAAKQ030475290.1:4948-15675 GCA_010016005.3 Zanna intricata | reverse complement strand
TTAAAAAAATGAAAATATAAATAAAATGACAGTTTGGTGACACAGTTAATAGTGTACATTAGCGTACTATACTGAAGGTCCTGGATTTGATTTCTGGCTAGAGTCTGGAAATTTTTAAAGAGCCAACACCTTATAAAGTCATTAATGATTTCAGTAGTTAATACAGCTAAAAAATAGCAAAAATAAATCAATAAAATATTTAAATTTTAATTAAATAATTTTACCCCATTAAAAGTAGTTATCCCTTGTACTAGAGAAACACTTCTATTATTCTTGATATAATCTATATAATACATAATTATGCATTGATCTGATTAAAATATATACGTATACCTCATTTTAATGTTTATTTACTAAGTCATACAATTCGAGAATAGAAAAGCATGTCAGATGAATGAAAAGATAAAACAGAAAAGAGAAAAAAGTAAAGAAAAATAATTTTAAAAAAATGAAGAAAAAAAATAAAAGAAAAAACATAAGAAATACCATGGGTTAAAAATAAGAATGTTTTAGTTAATAATGAGTATTGCATTTTCAGATATATTTAATCCTCAAAAAATTACAGGATAAAGGTAAGTAAAACTCAGAAGTATAATTGAAATACACAAACCTACAATTTTGAATGTAAAAAGACATACAAAAATCCAAAAAGGACTCTAAAAAACTATACAGAATCAAACATCTACACATTGCAGTAACAGAAAAAAATATAATCTCAAATTCTACAACACATATTATAACATATAACACATACAAATGAAAAAATTAAGATTACCTTGGAGGATCAACTGGTAAATTACCGACTATTAAAATGAAAGTCACAGAAGATTAAATCTAAGGCTGGAATTTTTTTTACGAAAAGATTAACATCTTTTCAGTATCAACATCAAAGCATTATTATTAGTACTCTAACAAATAATAGTGGGGGAATACGGATAGTTGGTGGAAAGGTAAAAGGTACCTCCCAAGAACTATGTCAATGAGTTAAAATACAGTAAAATAGTGGATCTTTAATTTATTTAACAAACCAATAAATAATAACTAATTATAATATTTAACCTATTATGAATTACATTTACTTATTATTTTTTTAAATTAGTAAAGTTTAATAAATTTTTCCCCCAAATTAGTTAAAAGTAATTTAAATAATGTGCTATAAGACAACAGAAAAAGGTGTATCTTAAGTTCTTCATTTCACAGTATCTATTACAATTTTTCTTATGACTATGAAACATATAAAGTGTATGATGTTCAATATCTATATTCGATATACAGCCAGTTCCAGTAGTGAACTCTGCCATAGGTACATGGCATAAAAATTCCTGTGGCAAGCAAAGGTTTCACTTAAGGGCAGAGTATTACTTGCGTTTAGGTGGGCTTGATGTTGATATGTGATAGTATATTTGATCCATACTATCACATATTTGTTACGTTTTCACGTAACTGGAAACCAGCTTTTATCTCATCTTCCCTGATAAGCTTAGCTTGTTATATTTATAAGTGGCTTATGTCATTTCCTGACATGACTTTGGATTCTTGCAAACCTATAATTGTGAGGCTTATGGTACCAAACAAAACAATTGTTTAGAAAAAAAAAATTGTATATATACGTTACCACGAAAGACTGACATCTGGCAAATGTCAGTATTCTCCAATGAATGTCAACATATACCAAATATGTAGGTGAAAGATAAAAATATTTACTTATTCAGATCTTTGCCAGTATATGTAAAAAAACACAGATAAGCTCTGGTGAGAGAAAAAACAATAACTAAAAATTAAAAAAAAAAAATTATCCAATACCAATCTCAAAGGTAAATAGATTACAAGGAACCCTTGTAAAAAAAAAATTAAGTTTACCCTTGTAAAATTAAGTTTAAATTTAAGCCAGACATAACCTTTGCTTGCTAACTTCGTCTAATTAATGTTAAATATACAAATTATATATTTTATTCTTTACATTTGAGGCGATTAATCAAATTCACCGCATTTATAACAAAATTTAACCTAATCTTCACCATTTTATAAATGAAAGGGCAACCAGGATAAACAGAATATATTAATTTCATGGATAAACGATAACAATACAAAAAACGGTCAGGTGATTTGCCCTTTGTTCAGTTTCTTTATTAGAATATTTTTATTCAACTTTCACCATCAGTGCATGCTGAATTTCATTAATCGCTCACAGTGTTGGAAAATAACATACACATAATTGCGAATTTAACTTCAATTAGATAAGGTTAGCGAGCGAAGCGAGCATAGGTTATGTTTAGCTTACATTAATTTTTTTTTTACGTGGATTTCTCATAATCTATTTACCTTAGAGATAGGGATAGAGTGATTTTTTTTTTAATTTCTATTTAACAGTACGATCCCCACCAGAGCTTAAAAGAGTTTGTCCGAATACACCGATTAAGGTAAGAATGTATAATAATATAAGCAAATATTTCGGTCTTTTTTCATTGATGTTCACATTTGTATGTGTTGAACTCGCCGCAGAATATTGACATCCTCTAATTTTGATGTTACATGGTTATACATACATTGAAAAATATGTTATGTTTAATCATATGAAATTAAAAAAAGCTAATAAATTAATCCTAATAATAATTATTATAACTCAATACATGCATTACTTTAAAACATTGAATTTAATCACATTAATTTGATTTGTTCAAACTAGATAGTGTATTTTTATTATAGTATTCTTCAAAGAGGTCTTTTCACCTGATAACTTAAACATTCACAGTATTTATTAGAAATAATTACGCTCATTAAAATTTAACCCAGTCTACTGCAATTGATTTTGGACACAATTATAGTTGGAGGATGAAGATATTGATAATTTTTTATTTATAAAAATTTTCTGAAAGAGTAGTAAATATATTTTATACGATACACTACTCATGGATTTACATATTAATATTTATTTTATTTGTATTTAAAAAAAAAAGAAAAGAAATATCACTAATTTGTACTGTTTTTTCTTTTTCTGTTAATTTTAAATTCTATTCGTCAATGTACCAATTACTTCAACTACAATAAATATTACTATCAATTCTACTCCTGCTGCCACACTACTGCTACAATCATCACTGGAATTATTTGCTTGACTGATCACTCAACGATTTCTTTTATTACTGAATGACACTACCTTCTTTTTCTTTGCATCAAAAGAAATAAAAATTCTTCACAACTAAATATAAAAGGTACGCATGGAATGTATTTTTTTTTTTGTTGAAAATGTGACTAACTTATAAGCTTAAGTTTACCTATTTTTCCTACCTATCAAATCTATTTTTCTTATAAAATTATTGCTCTTTAAATCATTTATCGAATAATTCTGTAACTGTACTACCTAAAAATACACAATAAACCTAAATATATATCAGAAGTTGATCTTAATGATGCTTCATTATCACTAAAAATTTAACAGTATTTATGACTGAAGATTAAGTTTAATGAATGATTAAACATAGTTTTGTCATAAAAACATTTAATTAATTATAACAACTGATCTGGATATAGTAGAAAATCTTTTCATCTAGGCAGCCATTTTTGTATGTTGTCTATACAAAGAACAAATAAAATTGATTAATTTTAATACAACTTCACACTTTCAGTCAGTTTAATATAACAATATTTATATTATGTGTATATATATAAATTTTTTGTATTATGGTGGTTAAAAAAAAAAACATGTTTGGTGTGTCAAACAGTTAGAACACTTAATAAATTAACTCTTTTATAACTTGAAAAATTATTTAATAAAAAATAACAAAATTATATTGTTTACTATTTCTTGTGTTAATAGATAAAAAGTACAACATACCACTGCAATAGCATATTATACAGAATATATTATAGAGTTTAATTATACTTAAATGTAACTTTTTGTTTTAACACTAATAAATAATAATCAGTAGTTTAATTTTTATTTAAGATGTAAAAAATTGATTTTGTCTATGTTTTATCAAAAATAGTTATATCTTTATTTCTTGTACTCTTCCAAATGGTCAGCTGACCTTATAGCCAATTACATGATAAAAGTAATAATTTTTTTTTTTTAAATAAAGAGCAGTAGTTTTTCTACTTTGTAAAAAAAGGGATTATATAGCTCCACAAAAGAAGGAGAATGTGATTAATTATATAGTAGTATTTCATAAAATGAGTCCAATATTAAAAATGGGGAAAGTGAATTTTATGAAGATTAAAGATTTTAGCATATCAAATTTAATTATAATTATTTTACATCAAGTAAATATTTAGCTAATTACATCTGTGTATATTAACAATTTAAACTTTACTTATTACCAAATTTTCACTGTCTTTTATGATATTAACTGTATGAAGTTCATTATTCCTTTTTCAGACAAATTTTTCACATATTTCTATATTATAATATTAATAATAATAAACAGAACAATCATTCTCTTTAAAATATTCATCAACTGTGACAATATTTTTATATGAAATACTTTTCAATAGCAGTCAATCTTTGGTTAGTTTTAGTTATGAGACAAAAATAACTAACCAGTTTTTCACCATTATTTCAGTTGCTGTATGCAAAATTTCTTTAATATATTATTTAAAAATTATACATAAAAGACAAAAACTGACAAAAAATTTTCTATATACAAGTATAATTTATAAACTTGATCATCATTCTCAACAAAAACGCAATAACATTAAAGAAAGGATTTTCAGATGAACTGCTTCTTTATAATTTGATTTCTTAAAAGCAACATCTGCTTTAGAATTAAAACTACCCATCTATGACTTATGATTTTAAAACAATAAAACCATTGCCACACTGGATGTAGATTCATTATATCCAGTCCTAAAGTCACTTCCAATGGGAGTTAGCTGAAAGCTAACATCCACATGCTGTGTAGGGTAAGGTTCCTTGGAGACATTGCATTAGTTGCTGGGTGGATCATAAATTTTTGGACAAAGGCAATTACTTTTGCAGCATATATCTAAGCTGACCAACAACAAGCAATAATCAATAATATGCTAATCCATATAAATAAAAAATTATCTGATCTGAGAGAACACAGATAGAAAAGTTGCCTGCTGCCCAGAGGGAGACTTGGACCTTCCTCTAGGAGGAGATTTATATCATATGGCAATTCCCAAAGGGTTAATCATTCTTTTTCGCTACTCACTGTTTCTTTTTAATCTTTTTATCATTACCTACTTCAGCTTCTTATCCTTATTCCTTTTTCCCCCATTTTTAGTTCTATGGTGTGGTCTCATCCTGCCAGGTCTATGCTGAGGAATAGCCTCAGCATAGACCTGAAGCCTCCGTAGTTCCAGAGGCTAAACTGAAAAAGAGAGTCTATGCTGAGGGTGCCAATAATGGACCAATTTGGAAACTCTTTCGTTTCCATCTAATGGATGTGTCAATGAGTCTAACAGTTGAAAATCAGGCAAAACAGGCCTCATAATTTTCCCAAAAATACAATCACTTCTAAGTTATAATATATGTTGGTACAGGATCTCATTTCTAATAAAACAATATAGAGAAAAAAAATTATTTAACAGAATTGGCTCATTTTATGAAGAAAAAAACCAGTCACAATTACAAAAAAAAAAAAAAAAAACAGTGCACAAACTGAATGTTCATGTATATTTTATGTATGTTAGTATTTATATAAAGCTCAATTATATGAACTGAGTACTTTTGTTGCTAATGAAATATTAAGAAATAAAAATCACTGCCTTATTTCTTATACATTTCTTCAACATTATAACTATTTCATTTTCTAGAAACTAGTTATCTGTCTTACCTATCTAGCTGCCGATCTGTGTTCTTTATTGTAATATATTTCTTTTATTATAAAATTAACCATTTTAAGACTCTTGTTTACAAAACTTATATATAATAAATTAAGTGTTAAATAAAATATAAATAAATGCTTCAAAACAAAATATTAAAAAAAAAATTAAAATCCATGTGTACAATTTAAAAAAATAAATAAAACTGATTATAATTCAAATAACATTTAGATGAAATTGTATAATTATAAATTCAGCAATGCTTATAGAATATAAATTAGATGCTTATAGTTTATATAATAAACATTGCTTTGTAGTAAATTTGCTTCATTAGACATTACAACTAAATTAAAGTTTAATTTAAAATACATAAATGTTAAAAAGAAAAGGGATTAAAATTTCATTATACTGCTATTATCAATAAGCAGATAAAATATCCATCATTGAAAAAAAAAATCATATTAAAATTTTAGAAAAGAAAAATGTGGTTAAACATATATCATATACAAAAGTATAACCTACTGCATACTTAAGCTGATTTCTATTTATTTTTCTTTTATACACTCATTTCTTATGGTATCTTCAGTTCCTCAGTAGCAGTAAATGTATGAACCACTATTTCTTGCCACAAATTGTGCATTAATTTGTTTTATTATACATACCATGTCTTTCTTATGGCTATGACATATTCCAGCATGACCAATTCGAAACATTTTCTTTGAGAATAATGATTTTTACTCTATACAGTCAGTTCCTATGATGAAAGGATGAAAGTGTCTCTTGTATACATCTATAATTCACAGAACTGAGCATGCCAATATATATTTGTATGTTTCATTCAGTTAAGAAAAGGACAGGAAGTCAATTTTCACTTAACACATAGGATACTAGCTATTTGAGAATGAAAGTGCCAATTTTCATGAGCAACTTGTACCTCAAGTACAATTTGCTCAAGTACGCTGAATACAACTTTTTCTGTTTGTAACACTTATTATATATACATTCTAACATTGTAGCAATCTATATTCATAGAAATTTCCTGGTTATTTGAATTTCTTTAATATTCTGTATAATTAAACGTCCAGAAAAATTTCTGAATTGTGTGGAAAAAATGCCAAAAAAAAAGCCAACATTTAATAAACTGATTTCTGAAGATCTTCAAAATTAAGTACAGTTTCATTACATGGTATTGATTGGCAAATGCCTCAATTGTAAATACAAATAAAAATTCATTCATGAATGAATATCAATGTATTCTCAGTGAAATATGTAGCTTAATATGATTAACATTACATAAAAATAAAAATTAATTTTTTATAACAAAAAATTAATAATTCATTTAACATTTAATTCATATAAAATGCAAAAAACTTAAAAGAAAATTGAAATTTTACTATTAAATTCTAAATAATAAAATTAAATAATCTGTGTTTGATTTAGTCAGAAATAAAAAGTTACTTGTTAATAAAAAATATCTAAACAGATTAATTATAAAAATAATAAATCTGGTCATAAATCTTATGAAAATAAATTAATAAAAAAAAAAAATCTGGCCAAGAACCCTAATAATTTACAAATTATCTTTAATTCTTCATCTTATTCTGTTATACTTTCTTCTAGTTTAGTTTAGTCTTAGAAAAAAATAACATAGCAGAAGATAAGAAATACCCGAGACAGGTATTTTTTTTTTTGGAAATCAACGATACCGTATTTTGACTGCGGAAAATGGACGTGTAAGAAATAAAACTAGTGTACATGCATGTTTTGTGTGTTTTTAACTACTAATACAAACTATATATATTATTATATTAATCTCTATTATGTGTACACTCATTTTTACATAAAATATTACAAAATAATAGCATTAAAATAAGAAAAACAATTTAAAACAACAGAAAGTAGCAACACACTAAAAAAAAAAAATTAGAAATAGAATATAAAATTTTAAAGATAATATCTATCACAAGAAAGCATGTGAAATTCTTAATTTGATGCATATTTTGAAATAAAGAGTGAAAATTCTGTGCAGTTCAAACATACATTAAATACTAATAAAATGACAAAACTGCAATCTTTTTTAATTAATTATTTATTTTTATGTTAAAAATAATAATTATTCTATATTTTCCGATACAGAGATGTAAACAAATAATAAAATTCAGATTATTGTGATAGATAAATTCACAATATTTAAAATAACAGATGCAAATGTTATATTTTTTAATTCCTATTATACCATGTGGCTTGATAAATTTTCTTGGGCTGATAATCATAAAATTAGGTTACAACAATTTCTCACTCAATTTTTATTTCAGTTTTCTTTAAGGTGTTTGGTAGTAACTCTTCTGTAATCTTGGTTTATTATGAACTGTTGTAAACAATCAAATTCAATCTTCCCTCAGTGAAACCCATCAAAATTATTTTCAGTAATTATCAAGAATATTGTCAATCTTTATTTATTACCTGTATCTACAAACTTATAATTATACTGCTAACTAATTAAATAATTAGGTGGAAAAATCCCATATCTAATTGCTATAGTAATTTAAATTAAGTTAATTATGCCTATAAACAAATATATGGTTTGCAGTAAGTCAAAATAATTACCTGCATACTTAGCATAATCAATCCTGAAATACAGGCATCATCTCTTCTACTTTCAGAAAATCCTCCCAATTGGAAATTTATCATTCAGTAATTAATATTTCTCAAAGTTCTAAATAAACAATAGAAAAAATGACCGCAAAATATAAAAAACATTTTCTTGAGTAAATAATTTAAACAAACTTAGAAAGAGTATATTGATTGTTTAGAAAAAAATACTTATTTTTAATATTTCCATAACTGCTATTTTTAAACAAAGAGTATTTATGTAATTTATTTTTACCAAAAGATACAATATGCTCTGTAAAATTGTTCTATGCTAATTTATAACCCATTTTTATGTACATTATGCACATCTATAGCTACTGTATGACTTAAAGATAGATGGAAATTCACTCTTTATTTCAAGATAAATAAAACATTCATTTCAAAACCACATTTAACTTCACTACACAAAAATAGTGGAATTCACATAGCAGTGATTTTTTTTTGATTTTTTTTTATTCACATTAAGCACACATACATTCATTCACAACAGTACTTATGGTTGTTATGACAGCATTTAAATGTTGTGTAGTCCTGCATGTAATTTTTTTAATTTTTATTGTCTAGTCTTGTTAAAATGTGATGTCAGTTTGATTGTCCCGTCCAGTTTTTATTTTTATTTAAGCGCTTAAAATTTCTTTACAGTTATAGAAACCTTCATACTATGTTAAACTATCATTAATAACAAAATCACGCACTGTATTATATAATATATATTATTTAATCTAAACACTATGAAAATGTATTTAAAGTCATTGTAAGAATAAATAATTAAAAATAAAAACAGCTAGCCAGCTAGTTACTTAACATAAGGTGATAGTTAACATTAACTCAATTATAAAAAATTAATATTTAGAGAGCTGAATATCAGTGCATTTTAGTGAATATAAAGTACACTTGGGCTTGATATGCTGATATACAATAATATATTTGGCTTGGTGAAGAAGGTAACAACAGTTAACAACTTTACTTCTCACTTATCTGAGGGTGCCTAGTGTGAGAATGCTTATTATTCTAGGGAATTTTTTACCATTTTCTGGAACAGTGAATGTCTCATATCAGATCGGCTAAAAACATTCAGTTATGATATTTAACAAATATAACTTATTCTTAAATTAAAGATGAGAGTGGATTTTTTGGAACTTAAAAATAAAGTGATCATATATAATTATTTTTATAATAGCCCCAAAATAAGAAGAGAATATGAAAAGTAAATAACAGACAGTTTAAATAAACATATTACTCTACAAAGTTGATATTTTACTTTTTATAAAACTTGATAACTACAAAAAACTAATAAAATATTATTACTTTGGATAGTATATTTTTCTTATGTGTTATAATCAAGATTATAACAATATAAAATTATATATTTAATTATAAAAATTAAAATTAAACAAAAGGTTTTCTTTATTAATAATGATTAATGTTATTAATCATATTTATTCCTGTTCAACTTCATATGAAAAACATACATTAAATCCAGATATGTGATATAACCAATGCAAATTGTTTTCCATACCATTCTTTGAACCAAACACATATACTTAAATGAACAGCTGATGATTAACAAAAAAATAAACTTTCTTTATAAGTAAATTTTAAATAAATCCAAATTTTAAATTAGTGAAAGCTAATTGGGCCAGGTATTTACAATGGCTTTGTCGAATGACAAGTGAGTGATAGTTCTCAAGAGATTAACACAAATGGGCTATCTACTTTTAATTTTAAAAACATTCTAGTACTTAACATAGACCAAAAATATTTACTGTGTCGATAAAATTAAAGAATATTTAGTAGATGTAAATGGGAAGTAATTCTTCATTCCTCGGTCAAGGTGCTATTAGTTGACTACAGTAATAAATATCAGTATAATTATACCATAAACTGTTCAGTAATTTATGAATTAACGGAGAATAATAAAATTATACTCATAAGAGCTTAATAATTAGCTACATAGCATTACAAAATGAAGACTGTGTAATATGTACCACTGTTACAACTCTCTCACAAACCATAAAAGTAACAACTTACATTCCCTTGCTGTCCCAGGTTTAGCTAATAACTCCATGTTCTCTATGCACTACTGTATAAAGAATTTGTTACATATTCTTCTCTAGTAACCAATTATTAGAAAGTAACACTTCCTAAGTAAAATTAGAAAACTAATCATCGTTTCTTTAAGAGCCAAATACAGTTATATGGTTCCAAGTAACTATACAATGAAATTTAAAATGCTCAGCCATACCAGTGTAGATGTACATTTGGCAAAGAAAAAGGGAAATATATAGAAA
>JAAAKQ030475268.1:10033-23044 GCA_010016005.3 Zanna intricata | reverse complement strand
GAATACTAGATCGTGGATACCAGTGTTCTTTGGTGGTTGGGTTTCAATTAACCACACTTCTCAGGAGTGGTCGACCTATTCACATTAATAAATATCATCCTCTGAAGTAAAACCTTATGGTAGTTCTGGATGCTAAACAGATAGAAAGAGAGAGATCATTTGGATTTGAAGAAAACTCCATGACTGTAACGATTTCCCAGAATAAAAAATTATAGTCATTAAATTACATAAATATGCCTATTTACTTGCTCCTCAGCATCTTTAATGATCAGAAAAAGTTTGATTGGCATTGTCTTGAATTTAAAAATCACAATTAGGATGTGTCCTGTTTTGCTCCTAAACTTAGGTATGTTTAGGACCCAGGTCCTGCAGGTATGTTTAACCAGGTAATGCTGGGTTATTAAATAGTTCACTACATCTTAAAATATGAGTTTCCTATTATTCTTACATGAAGACGTATTGTACATTCAAATTAATTGGGACAAGCTATTTCTTTCTCTAAATTGTTATGCCGATTGCCAGTTATCTAAAACCACCTTAAAGTGGTTCAATATGCCTTAAGGTGTTTAAAAGGTGATAAAAGAATTGTTTAAGGTGAATAACCTTAAGGTAAGGTTTAGGTGAGGTAAGAATTGTTTAAGAAATGTTTAAGGTGATTAAAGAATCTGGATCATTGTCTCCAAAAAGGCGAGAAAAATGTGGCTGCAAATGGAAAACTACTCCAAAAGCTGATAAAAATTCTAATAAGAAATAGTAAAATTAACTGAAGGAAAACAAGCTCAGACATTAAAAGAGATTTATTGCCAGCTGGTTTTTATGTTAATACTTCATCTTACACTGTAGGTTTCTGGAAGTTAGCTGAAAGGAAATGCCAATGAAAAAACAATTTTTAACTCCTAAAATGAAGAAGAAATGTTTTAACATGAGCCTAAAAATATAAATCGTGGAATGTTGATGAAGAAGGCGATTTTTATTGATGAAACTCATTTATTTATGCAGGGTACAAAGCAAAGTGAGATGATGAGGTGACAGTGGTCCTTTGAGATCTGAGCTTCTCTAAGAAACCCTCAAAACAGCCTCAAAAAAGATATTTTGGGGTTTTTTCACGACCAATGGCACTGGAAACTTAGTGCCTGTTCAGGGTTTGATGAAGTCAACAGAGTACATAGAAATATTAAGACATAGGATTGTTCCATTCATGCAAACTTTTGATGGGACATATCAACGTGACTTGAGCTCCACATCATAATTCAAAATTGATCCAAGACTTTCACACTGGAAAATCAAATTAATATGCTCGATTGTTGTGGAAATTCACCAGACTTTGTGGAAATTCACCAGACTTTGTGGAAATTCACACATTGAGAACTTGTGGAATATTTTGAAGAGTTACTTAGGTAAGATGGACTGTACAACAAAAGAACACATGATAACTTATGCTATAAAACTGTAGTTTCACAATGATGAAGTCAAGAATATGTACACCTAGTACATCTAGTGGAATAGAATATGTACATCTAGTGGAGTTGATATCAAAACGTCTTCAAGAGGTCATTTCTGCTAAGGAATGACAAACTTCATACTAATACATGTATTTATCAGTGTATATAACAATATAAAATGAATAACAGCGTAGGCTTTTGATAAAGAGTGTTTTTTTCTTTTTTTGTCCCGATTAATTTGCACAGTTTTATTAAGATCCCAACGTTATTTTTTAGTAAGTTATTTTATTTTTTATCCCAACGATTTAGTAAACCAGTTTGATAATGGAAAATTAGGAAATATGTCGTGAAATTCTTCACAGTTGGTGGTGGTATCTTTATTATTTTTCTCCAATGCTGAATTATAAATTTTTATTCCATTTTTTTGTACCTAGACTTCATTATTCTCAATACAGAAATGAACTGAACAACAATTCAATAATAATTATATCAGTTTAAAACTATTGACAACAAAACCAAAATTTTCCATCTGTTACAGAGTTTAAAACTGCATGGAGGGAAAGTTGAAATTTAGCCTACTGTTTTTAATTACACATTATAAACATTAGTGCTATCCATATTTGCTTTTTATAAATTATATGTCTATAATTTGGATTTTGGCGTCTGTTTAACTTCAGTAATTCTGACATCTTCTAGCTCCGCTAAATTCTATGATAAAATCTGTGTTCATAGTTGCTATAATTACAGTGATAAACATAATTTTTGTTTCATTACACGCGATACGTGATTTTAATCTGTTTTGTGATGCTGAAAACAAATGAGAATTCAGAATCTTTCTATCCCCCACCATTTTTGAAAAATTTTTAAATTTTAAAGGATTCTTTTTCAAAAAAAATTAAATTTAAAGGCTTTTTCAATGTACAGTTAGCATTTTAAGTTCCTATATTGTGTTTTGTTAGTTCATTTTTTATTGTTTAATTTTGTTAACATAATTTGTAAGTTATAAATAAACAACACTAGACAAAGAATTATATCATATAATCACATATTATGACATCATATCTAATACTAAAGAGGAAGCTTTCATTGACAAGATTAACCATGGTTGTCCAGGTCAAAACATGTAGCTGAAAACTACATGTTGAAATATTGTTGTTTGAATTAAGCACTGGATTAAGGAATTAATTAATTTTGTTCAATCTTACTGTTGTCTTAAGTTTGTTAACAGTGCAGTGTCATAATGTCTCAAAATGCGTAAAAGATATGGACGCCTTTTGTTATGTGTGTGAGGAGTTTACTGTAAAATCAAATAGAAAAAACATTACACCTTTAATTAAAAAAACATATCATTTGTTCTTTCGGTGTAAAATTGGTGATCAGGATAACACATAGGCTCCTCATATAGTATGCACTAATTGTTGTGTATATTTAAGAGAATGGCTGAAAGGTACACGGAAGGCTTTGTCGTTTAGTGTACTTATGGTTTGGTGTGAACCAAAGGATCATGTAACCGATCGTTACTTGTGTTTAAACAAGTATGTCTGGAATTTCTATAAAATCTAAACATACTGTAAAATATCCGTCATTACAATCTGCAATCAGGCCTGTCACCTCACAGTGAAATTACTTCAGTTCCTGAACCACCTGTGAATTTATGTTTCGAAAGCAGCGACGAAGAATCAGGCAGTACTGAAGAAGATAACATTGATTTTGAATTATCCGAAGATAATCTTATCTTCTGATAAGGTTATAAGATAATCTTACATCAACAAAGTGAATTAAAATTAAATGACTTGGTTAGGGATTTAAATTTATCAAAAAATCAAGCTGAAATGTTAGGATCAAGACAGCAAGGTTGGAATTTACTAAAGAAAAATACATAAATATCGGGCTTTTGAAGCCAACAAAAAGAATTTCTTTCTCAGTACTTTATTGATGAAAGTAATTTGATTTATTGCACAAATATTGATGAGCTTATGTTGCACTGACTGACTGACTGACTGACTGACGCCTTTCATAAAATAAAGTGTCGTCAAGTATAGTGTAAAAGTGGTTCTACTATGCAACTGTAACAAATATCATTTGCTTATTGTATTAATTTGAAAGAGACATACGATGTGATAAAAGAAGTTCTTGAGAAAATAAATTATAAAAAACATAGCCGGAACATGTGTGGTGATTTGAAAGTTATAGCTATTTTGTTAGGCCTGCAGTTAGGCTATATTAAGTAATATGTGTTTTCTTTGTGAATAGGACAGCTGACCTAGGGATAAACATTATGTTACCAAAGAGTTGAAGAAACAAGACAGCCTAACTCCAAATGGGAAAATTATTATTCATGAGCTCTTAGTTGAACCCAAAAAAATATTTTTACCCCCCCTCCATACCAAGCTAGGACTAATGAAAAATTTTGTAAAAGCAATGAAGAAGGATAATCCTGGATTTTTGTGTTCAACTTGACTTCCAAATTTAGTTATTGCTACTAATTATTTTTTTTGTAATGTTTGAAAAATGAATCTTCTATTGTTGAAAAATAGCAGCCTGTACAAAGTTCAAACCCAGAATTTGTTTCATAGCAAAGGGGGAGAATATATCGATTATGTTTATTTCTTAAGTAACTATTGTTAACTAAGTAACTATTTACTGTTGGATTTGTTATGAAGTGAAGCTCTTAAAAGTAGAGTTTATTATTTGCCAGCGTGTAACAAACTAATAGCTGGAAGTCTTAAAAAACTATCCTCCTGATAAATGTGGCATAAAATGATTATTTTTGTTTCTATTTGTTTACAATTAGTAGCAAAAAAATTGGAGTCGCACTTCTTAATAACTGCTGGTGTATAAATTCTACAGGTTAATATTTTATGTTAGCTACAGTATACTTCTAAATGGAAATGTCATAACTTCAATGTATCTTTTTGTCCAGTGTACCTCCTGATTTACTAGTAGGAAACCGTATATAGAAGAGTATACATAAAATATGTCAAATTTAATTTTTATTTAATTTTCTTTAACAAATTTAATTTTTATTTAATTTTCTTATTTTAGAAATTAAGAGTTAGATTTATAACTTATTAATCTATGTATTCATTATTGTTAATGAAGAAATAAAAGAAAACTGTACAAGTGTTTATATAGATATTGCATAAAGATAAATATTAACGCAAGGATGTAGATTGCATTTAACAATACTCAAGACATATGAGAACTCTATGTTATTTTATATAGATACATATATTGTTAACTGTATTACCAGGGTTGGATTTAGACTTTATAAGGCCCTAAGCTATTTGAGGTGCAGGGCTCTTCATCTATCTAGATATTCTATGTCGGATTTCAGATACCTAAAGGGTGGCAGCTGCTGTGGCACAAGTGGTAGCATTTTGAACTTTCATCCGGAGATCCTGGGTTTAAATCCCAGTCAGGCATGGCATTTTCACACACCCTACAAATCATTCATCTCACCCTCTGAAGATATATTTAACGTTGGTTCCAGAGGTTAAAAAATATTCATATGTGTATATTCACATATTAAACATGTGTATCACATTCATACACATCATCTTCATTCATCCTCTGAAGTAATACCTTAACGATAGTTCCGGAGGCTAAACAGATAAGAGAGAGAGAGAGGGAGAAGTTAAAAAAAAAAAGATTTCAGTTACACTCAGAGGTTATAACTGAAATTAATAGTGAAAGTATATAAATAATGAAATAATTCATTTTTAACTCAAAATAATTTTTATTCATAACAAATTTAATTCAATTCTGATAAAAACAAACAAAAGTTGCTTTTAAAAGACACAATTTACTAAGGCTTATTATCTAATCTTATTTAAAGAAACGTGTTGTAAGGATTAAGGAATTAAACTAAATATTTCCTTTGTATTTATTTTTCTAATTTTTTTTTTGGAGCCCCTAGAAAAAGGGAGCTTTAAGCTCCCATTTTACATATGAGCTTGTGCAGCCCATATGTAAATCTGCCACTGAATATTACCAGTAAGATATTTAATGATTTAACAAATTAAGCAGCAACCTGTAGTTCTCCAAAAACAATGTTACTGTAGAAGAGTTATTTTTTCTTTGAGATGGCACAGCATATAGGTGAAAATTTTTGGCATTGTGAATATCAAATTTGTTGGAAAGATTGATCTGTGTAATATAAATTTTACACTTTATTAAAAAAAAAAAGAAAGAAAAATCAACTTTATTCTGTAATTTTTGTTTTATATATTTATCTGAAAATAATGCAGCTCTTAGGCAATTTATTTTTAAAACTCATATAAGAAGTGTTTGTTCTCATGGAATGTCTCAAGGTCACATTAAATGTCTTTTAATCATGCTCTAGGGAAGTCTGAAAATATATATTGCATTGGATTGTTTTTCATAACTTGTTGACTAATAGCATATCTTCCTACTTATAAATTTAGGCGTCTTCTGATAAAAAAAAAATTTATTTAGCCAGATGCCTTTTTATATGTAGCAATTATATAATTCTTAAAATCTTGTTTTCTCATTTAAAACTCGCTTGTGAGGTTATTTTAATTAATGAGATGTTAAAATTCCATAATGTACACAACACCTAATTGATGACAGTGTTTTTCTGACAGTTCCTTGAATCTTTATGGATATAGTGGCCCCATGTAAATTGATATTTTGACATATTTTATCCTTTTTTTTTTCTTGAGCAAGTAAGGATTTCTTGAATAAAATATGCTTCTTGTTATATTCATAATTATAAACTACATATATATTATAATATTCATAATTTTTATAAACTACATGTCTTGATTTTTTTTTACATAACCATTAAGGGAGGCAAACTAACGTGAAACAGTGTAAGAAATTTAAATGTAATTTTTAAAAATTATTCACAAAGTAGTTCTTAGTGAAAAAAGGGAGTAGCTGTGCTGACATTTTTAATAAAAGTAGTAACAAAATTTTATAGAATTTAATTTTTTTTTTTTCGTAAAGAATGTAGTGGATTGCCTAAAGGGATCTCTATTAATGTTTTTAGTTGAGGTATTACAGATTTAAACTAATAATACAGGTAGGATTAAAACAAATTCTTCTAGAATGTTTTTCTTGTTCTTCCAAGACAAATAATAATGCACTCAAAAATAACATATTCTTAGTGATTTATGGATAGTAAAATTTCAAATTTATATAGATATCTTTAGGACAAAGAATTGTATATTAATCTTCTTCCACCTTCAAAAAATGTGAAACAGTAATTTTTTTTTATTGAATCACTTTTATTTATAATTACGTAATTTATTACACATTTGTCCAATTTAAATATATGTTTAAATTTACTCTTGAAACTAATGGTGCAACAAATAAACTAACTAGAATTTGGATAGAATATTCACATATCCAAATCATTTTCCTAGTTTGTATTTTAAATTTAATATATATTTTTTTTTAATCAATACTTTTATTTATGAACCATACTCCTCTGTACAAATACAAATTAATCTATATTTAATAGATCCACCCAAGTACAGAATAATTTAAAGAGGATTACTTACTTTATTTCATTATACAAGTAGAAACGCTTTTGTGAACTTAATTCTCATAATCAGTTGCACTACATTTATATATATATATATATATATATATGTATATATGTACACTAAAAAAAAAAAAAATAAATTCACAATATGATGTATATCATATCATTTATATTTTATGTTTAAAATCTTTCAAATTTACTTTTATCATACTTTAAAAGCTATTACAAAATTAAAAAAAAAAAAAAATTTAAATCCAAAGATGTAAAATATAACATTTAAAAAAAATTAAAATGGAACATTTACACATGTGCACAATGTGACATCAATATAACAAATAAATTAAAATTAAAAACTTTTAAAGTAAAATGAAAATCTTAAGTAAAGTAAAATTGTGCGCTAGCCATTTCACTGAATTTACTTTACTCAAATTTTTTAATTTAAATGAAAGTTTATTAAATTTTGTATAAGCTTTTAAAGTACAATTATATATATATATATATATATATATATATATATATATATATATGACTGTAGTGCATCTGATGATGCGAATTAAGTTGACGAAATCGCTTCTGCTTATGTAATAAGGTAAGTAATCCTATTTCAATTATTCTGTTCTTGGGTTGATCTGTTAAATATAAAATAATATATATATGAGGTGTGGCTAGAAAATAATGGGATTTTTGGTGTAACATTTTTTATTTTTTTCCTTAACACTTTCACATTATCCCCTTTAATATACTCCCCTCCATGATCCAAACACCGCTCCATTCGAATTTTCCATTGTTTAGGTCATTTTCTGAAATCATGTTCATGGTCTCTGTTGCTTTTTCTCTCGCAGCTTCAACTGTCTCAAACCTAGTTCTTTTCAATGCTTCCTTCACTTTTGGGAACAAAAAAGTCACATGGGGCTAGGTCTGGCGAGTAGGGTGGATGTTCCAGCACAGGAATCCCATGCTTAGCCAAACGACTTAATCAGTGCAGTATGGACTGGAGCATTGTCCTGATGAAGAATCCATGATTTGTTCTTCCACAACTCAGGTCGCTTTCCAACTACTTGCTCACGGAGTGTTAGAACATCGATATTCCTTATTCACTGTTTGACTTCAGACCTTCAGGACGGATGATTTGCCTATTTTTTCAATGTTTTTGTTAGTTTTCGAAGTGGAAGGACGTTCTGAATGTGGGATCATCTTTGATTTCTTCTCGACTTTTTTTGAATCATTTATGCCACTCAAGAACCCGTGTGCATGACATACACTCATCACTGTACACTTGTAAGAGAGAATAGGTGTCTGTTGCGGGCTTGCCAAGTTTCACTAAAAATTTCATGTTATCACGTCGCTCTATTAAAACTAACTGCCATTTTTCCGATGAGCAGCATGTACATGATCCGACTCAAGTGAAGGCTGTGGCCCAACTGAGCAGGCTGCGGTCATCACACCGGCTGGAATGTAAAGGGGGAATGTCAGGTGACTTGACAATGTGACGTTTGACCTCGAGGCTTGCGCTGTTCGTCTTACAAAAAGTTAGTCATTATTTTCTAACCACACCTTGTATCTGTAATCTATGTAAAGTCTATGCACGTCTTGCCTACCTGTCTACTGTCTGTAACAGAGAATGGCTACTTGTCAGTGACTTCCACATATAGCAAATCAAGTGTCATGATAGAACTTAAATTAGTTGGGTTGATATAACATAAACGTATAAAAATAATAATTATGTTTATTTATTTACTTTATCGAAACTGCTTTTCAAATATATAATTAAACAGTTACAACATTTGCCTTAGTGAATTTTTTTGAACAGTCGTAAACTTTTGTTTTTATTTGTAGCAATGAAAGTATGACTTTATAGAATCATATGTTTGTTATATTGGATAATTTATATTTGCGCTTCAATAAGCATTTCAAATATAACAGCACATATTTTAAATATTTAGAAAATGTAAAGGTGTTCTTAAAACGTACTGAAAAATAAATAATTTTTGTAAAAGCATATGAAAAGTGTGGCCTTTTTGAGACTAAATATAGAAACAGTTGGATATTATAACTTGTGAAAAGGGTTTAAAGTAAAACTTAGTATGTGTTTCCGTTGGAAGGATAGTTTCATTAAAATTAAAACATTGTTTCTTACAGCTATTTTTTCCAATTTTTATATTTTTTAATTTTTTCTCTTAAAATTTATCTTAGCAAATAAATTAACAAAATCAGATTTATATATATATGAGATATATGTATATGTATATATATATATATATATATATATATATATACTCTTACAAGTATATATATATATATACTTGTAAGAGTAGGCCTGAATTCTATTTTTTAATTTTTATTATTACAATCTTGGGTATGCTTTTGGCATACATTTTATTGTAGAAGATTGATGAAAAGTAATACTAGGCCCTTATTAGGAATAGAACCTGAGACCAGCACTGTAGAAACCAGCTTGTTAACAATCTCAGCTACTAAATGATCATATTTATATGGTGCATATATATATATATAGCTGTATATATAAACTAGCTCCCTGTCACAGCTTCACCTGTGCTTATATGGTTACTTGCATTTCCTGTTGCGGTCAATCTTTTTATTTTGTTTTTTTTAATCAAGTAATTGGAGGTAGGTGCAGCCAGTCACACATACAGTAATGGTGGCAGTGGCTGTGTCAGTTGAGCCACTGCGCTGTATACTTCTTGTTACTTAAAAAAAAAATTTGAATCAAAAAGCCCTTAAATATTTATCTGAAGAGTAATTGCAAGCCCAAATTTACTGAATATCTTTTTTAGTATAGTCAGGATTGGGAAAATTTACATTGTTCAAAATTTTTTCAACTTTCTTCACCCCCTTTCAAGTTTGAATTTAAAAAATCTAGGATTGGTTTATTCATATGAAATCAGGTTGATTTCTTCATTTGTTACTGAGAAATTGAAAAAAAAATGGTAAATTTCATTGTTACTTTATTTTATCCTTTAAACTCTGAATTTCAAAAAACCTTTCTTAGTGTGCTAGTTACACAAGAACAACATATATACAAATTTGCATTGATTTATCTTCAATAGTTTTTGCTTGGTGTTGGTTACAAATAGCTCATATGTTGTTTTCAATTTCATTTAGAAATTGAAATTATTTCTACTGAAAAATATCTTGGGAGGCTCGTTGTAAGAAAGCATGAGAATAGGTGGCTTGCCACCTATTGGGCCGAATGACAAGTGCAGCACCGTAGTAGATTATTAATTATTTAGATGTTTTAGTAAATAATTTTTCATTTTTAGATAACATTTCCGAATATCCATAATCTATTAGATCAAAAGAGTACCTGATGAATGAAAAAGTAGCCTTCAACCTACTAAAAAATACCCTGTTTGAATTTTGAGAATCGCACCATTGTTTGCAGATATTATAAGAATGTCACAGAGGCATGTTGTTTGGCACCATGGTGATTTTCAGTCTAGCCTTCGAAGAGTTACTCGCATACCTCACTACTCTACCCTCGTGTGCACTCCCCACGGTAAGTTCGTTATTGTTAAACAGAAATTTGTTAAATTCATTTATTATTTTCTATTATTTTTATAATATTTATCCACTCGATTCGAATCATTCAGTTCAAACCTAGCTCACACGTGACAGAGACTCATAGCCCAGTAATTCCATTCATTTAAGTTTGAGCTTCAACCGCAATATATATTTTGTTTTTTTGAGATGAAATATATCTAAGAACTTTCTCAATTATGCCTAGAAACATAGCTTAATTTTGATTGCGAGTGGTTTTTTGAACAAAAAAAACCCTCTTCCTTTTATATAATAGATAAACAAACACAGATTTGACTAAAATTATGTTCCTCTTATGAACGAAATACAAAGCTATGAAGGAGTTCAAACAAAAAATTACAATGTAGCATTTGTAGATTTTATTTCTGAAAGGTACTTTTGCTAAAAAAGCACAATTGGATATTTAGTAAAACCAAAAAATGATCCTTCATATGAGCAGGTTTTTTTTTTTTAAAGGTGATCAATTCATAAGATCAAAGCTCATGAATGGAATATGATTTGAAATTTTGTAGCATATGAAAACTAGTAAGCCTAAAAATTAGCTCCATCTAGAAAAAAATCGTAATCCTTTATGATTATTAACAGATTGATTTTTTTTCTAGACGGGGCTTTTTAGAAAGTTTTGTTTGATCATTCAAAACATCTACCCACATTATTTTTACGGCTCAGATTTATAGTTTTAACATCTGAAAGCTGTTGTTAAAATTTGTAATTATTTTCTACCTTGGAAAATGATGTAGGGATCTTAAAATAAAAATTAAAACTTAATTTTTCTTCCTTTAATTGAACAATGCTTCTACAAATTTTTACATAAAATTTTCACATCATAAGAGATTATTTGGTTTATATTTAAACGTTTTTTAAACTTTACTTATAGGGAGTATTATAGCAACAATTGCCGTCTACCATCCTCTGCAAGCTCCTGATGAAGGTCACTCCATGATTCTTCCATCCCCTTGTATTCCTTTATGATAACAAATTGCTGTTTATAAGTACTGTGTCGTTTTTTCTTTCACCTTTCCACCAGAATTTTGTAGGTAATCTGCTGGGATTTATCTTTCTTAAACTATCATATTATTTTACTTGTTCCTTCTTCTCAATGCTGTCTAATATATTGGATGCTATCTTCCTTCTACTTCTGATCTTTTCATTCTTAATCCTGTCTCTTGCCATTACTCTATACTGCGTCTCCAAAAATTTAACCCTATTGAAAAATTCAGTTTTGTTCATTTTATCATTTAGTATCTGTACGTTATGTAACTCTCCATTACTGTACAGAAAATCTGTTCTTTAATATGGTCAGAAATCTCATCGGCCCTCCTAGTAGAGGGTTAGGTTGTAGATCTGCGTCCTATTCCTTAGCCTTAACAAAACAGGTAAAATTAGCGATCTAAATTATCAGATTTAAGCCTAAACCTGTTAACTCTTCTGTTATGCTAATTTTTTAAACAGTCAAGTCGCCTTATGAATTTGAAATTCAGTTAATGGATAAATAATTGAAACAAAAATTGTGTTTATGAATCATTTATATTTTTTTTATAACATTATTTTACAGTAAGGAAGATAAAAATAAATAAACTGGCAGTGTGATTTTTAATTAAAATAATATTGTCTTGAAATAATTAAAATAAAAAAAAAAAAAAAAAGTTAATTTTCTTATATTTAACTTCTACAAGCTATACTTTTACTACCAGACCTTATCCTACCTTTTTTTTACCCTGTATTAGTTTCCTCACTGAAGAAGTACACACACATCCAAATAATAACTTAATTGTACTAAAATTACTTTGGATTTAAAATAACTATTAGTAAATTACAAAACTTAAAATTTAAGTACAAATATTTTTTTTTTTACAAATATGATTAAAATTAATTTGCAGATGAACATCACAGTTTTTTTTTTTTAGTTAATATTTTTTTTTGGTCAGATAATTTTTGAAAATCAGTACTAAATCCTCACTAATTTTTATAGTATTTTATTTAGAATATTTGTGGTTGTTGTATGGTACAATATGATTTATGCGATCAGTGTTGATGATAGTCCTTTGGACAGACAACAAAGTAAAGAATACTGGTGCGCTCCATTACTCTAGTAAACATTAGGTACTTTAATTCTTTTGCGATGACCTTCTTTTTATTGTTTTAATTAAAGTAAAATGGAGAAATATAAAAATGATTAAAATAATAAAACAAATGGGCATTGTAGCAGGCTCCTCCAGAACAGGCCATTTTTTAGTTTCTAAAAATCACATTATAAACAGAAACAGGAATTTTCTAATATTTCTTATTCCATTTTATTCTTAAAAATGTACTTAGTCTAGTGTTTAATAATTAAAATACCAAGAGAAAAGATTTTCAATTATACAAAATGAATCTGATGTTTTTACTTCAAAAATATTATTCGTATTTATTATATCTTTTCTTGGTTTTATCATTTTTAAGTCTGTTTTTTCATCAAAAACTTTGTATAACTTAAAAGTTTCCTAAAAGTAAAACTAT
>JAAAKQ030475257.1:0-23047 GCA_010016005.3 Zanna intricata | reverse complement strand
GTTTCTCCTAAATCTTTTTTACTTTCTGCTAGAATTACTATATCGTCAGCAAATCGTAGCATCTTTATCTTTTCACATTATTTTAAAAATCCATAACCTGATTTTATAGTATGAAATTTTAAAATAATCGGTCGTGAAAGTAATCAATCGTTGACCGTAATTATGATTTTATTATTTTAATTAAAGCGTTTTTTTTTTGTCTTCAATCATATGACTGGTTTGATGTAGCTCTCTAAGATTTTCTATTTAGTGCCATATCATCTCATTCATTTCTTAAATTGGTAAATTTATTATTTTGCCAATTTTTTGGGGGGCGGGGATTTCAGTAGCTTGAAAGGATTTAACTTTAGTTTCTATGATTTTTCAAAGGAGTTTATAAGAATATTAAAACCCTATCTTTCTTTTTACTCCACGCGATTTCAACTGAACAGTTTTACTCCCTGCTTTCTTTAGATTATATTATGGTTTCACAAAAATATATTTAATCCTTGTTAAAAATTGTCTTGAATAATATTAATAAATAAATATAATAATTATTTTACCGTTTTGGATGTGAAAAAACTTTCATTTTTTTATATTTAAGAATAAGGTTATAAATTTTTAAACTTCTAGATTTTTATATTTTTTCGTTTTTTTAGACTTTCTAATTATTTTTCAAATCGGTTTAATATTTAATAACGTGGAACTTTATCGGTCTACTTTGTGATGTTATTCATCTGGAATTCTTTTTATTTTCAGTCGGACAGTTATTTATTTTAGAAAAATTTAGAAAATAAGTATGAAAAAGAATGACGGAAAAGAAATTAAAGCTTTTTCAACTGATAATAAAAATACTAATATATTTTGCAAAATTTAAAAAAAAAAATAAGTGGTTAATTTTACTTCTACGATGCGGGATTTTTATTTTTAGGTAAAAAACTGCCATATTCTCAATTCAACTCGCGGTAATTCAATGACGAGAAAAGAAATATTAAGTGTAATATGGCATGGCACGTATAAGGTAACGCGTGC
Source organism: Zanna intricata (assembly GCA_010016005.3). Classification (NCBI taxonomy): domain Eukaryota; kingdom Metazoa; phylum Arthropoda; class Insecta; order Hemiptera; family Fulgoridae; genus Zanna; species Zanna intricata. Next base: position 22,036 of record JAAAKQ030475257.1, on the reverse strand, counting down.
TACATTAGGTCGCATGCTATATTAGACACGTATTAAATAGTATTTGCCGGATATTTTAGGTAAAACTCTCCTTTAGGACTAGCTCTGTAAAATTAATCTCTTTCAGTAAGATTCACGGTTATTCAAGTAGAGTTTTAAAGGCTGTTTAAGTTTTGCTTTTTATTAAACGATCATCTATTAGGGAATGTTTCAAGAATTTTCGTACAAGAATATTTTAAACAAAAATCGTAGATAATTTAAATAATTTTTTTAATCATCAATTACTAGTGAATTGTTATTGCTACTAGAAAAATAGCCTCAAGTCTTGGAGATGGCAAAAGTAAGTTTAATAATTTAGAAAACAAAATTACGCTCCAAATATAATTTAAAAAAACATTTACCTAAAATTAAACCTAGATGGTAATTTTGGTTATTCAGCGATCATCGTCTGTAAACATTACCGAGAAATATACAGTCAAAAAGTTTAAAAAATAAAAATAACAAACTACTTTAATTTATGACTCTCTTTATCTGTTTAGCCTCCGGAACTACAGTAAGGTATTACCTCAGAGGATGAATTAAGATGATGATGTGTACTCTCGACTTCGAAATCAGCTGATTTACGATGTCACGTTAACCATTAGACCAGCCCGGAGGGCTACAAATCTACGCCTAAACATATTTATGTTGAGCTAATTTTTGCAAACCATTTATATATACTAGATCTCAACGAAAGAGATGCGATGAACAAAATTTATCACAACTTATTTTTAAATAAATTCTTAACAGTGTTTTATGACTAAACAGTCAGTATTTAAACGCGAAAAGTTTTCTGAAAATGTTGTTTCTCTTACTTTATCCTTTACTGAATGGGAATTAGATTTAGGGAAAATTTTACTCGAGTATATTTGTTAATCTTAATCTACATATTTGAATATTTTTATATATAGTTAAATATTTTGAAAAATAATTATATCATATTTTTTAATAATATTTCATAATTATATTTGATTTATTCTTTTAAAGAACCAAAAGTAAAAATTTGTAATAAAAATAATGTACTGATACTAAATTTCTAATTTCAATAATGATTTAAAAAGAGTAAAGAAAATAATGGATTTCAGCTGAAACTAAAGCTATTTTATATGTATTTTTACATACATTTTTCATTATTTGAGAGCGATCGATGTATCCATGAAGAATACCAGAAACTTCCCCGTATAATTATTATTTCTTTGTCTAAATATTTTCTTGCTTACTATTTTTATAGTATAAGTGGTTTTTAATTATTAGTTTACTCTGTTTTTCTTTCTTTAATTTTTTTGTTTATTTTTTACACATTTATTTTAAATCTACACTAACCATTTTTTTTTCTTAACATTGAAAATAAACATAAATATTACCAAAAAGTTCATTTTTAAAGATTAATTATATTTTATATCAATTTGATAAATTTAAACAACAAAATAATTTATGTTATCGCACTGCTGATAATCCTATCTCATTCTCGATTGCGTTTTCCTAACATAGTTTTTATATAATATTAAGTATTTATCATACCAGACATTTTTTCGTCTTTTGCATTTCTAAGAAACATGTTTTCATAACACCCCGATATGTTTTTGTAGAAACAAACTAATTTAAAAAAATCTGATATGGACACCATATGACTTCCTTATACGCCTATTAACACATACACTTTTTTTTTTTTAACCTCCGGAACCACAATTAACTATATCTACAGAGGGATGAGAGATGAATGAATTGTAGCGTGTGTGAAAAATGCCATACCTGACCGGGATTCGAAGCCGGGACCTCCGGATGAAAAGCCGAGACGCTACCACTCGGCCACGGAGGCCGGCACATACACATTTACACTTCACTTTTCTCTCTTTACCTGTTTAGCCTCCGGAACTACCGTAACGTATTACTTCAGAGGATGAATGAGGATGATGTGTATGAATGTGAATGAAGTGTATTCTTGTACAATCTCAGGTCGACCACTCCTGAGAATTGTGGTTAATTGAAACCCAATCACCAAAGAACATCGGTATCGTGGATACCGGGGATACCGGTGTTCTTATACAGATTTTTTTTTTTTTTAATGAAGAGTACATAAAATGTTATTTTATTAACAACTTCAGATATTTTTTTCATATATATTTTTTTTATTGTCATTCTTGAATTATTATTCATTTCAAATTTTTTTTTGTAATTAGAGGTTAACACTTTTAATAAATGAATATATTTAAATTTAGAAAATAAAGAAGAGAAAAGGAGATCTTGCCTTGTAAGATCCAAATATTTTATTAATTAAAATTTTATTTGGCTATAACTCTGGAACCAATAAAAATAAGTATCACTTATGACATATTACTGAAAAACTCTCAATAAGGGCTTATTACTGCATTTAAGCAAAAGTCTGAAATTCAAGTTTTTTTTTTTTACTTTTGGTTCAGTGGATTTCAGTCAAAAGGGGAGGTGCACAACTAGATGTTACAACAGTCCTAAATCCATAATTTCAACATTATACAGCCAATCGTTTTTGAGTTGCGAGATACGTACGTACGTACAGGTGTCACGCCGAAATTAGTCAAAATGGACTCAGGGATGGTCAAAATTATATTTCTATTTAATTTCCGTTGAAATCTGATCACCGTCAATTTTCACGATTACAATGCTTTCTTTACTTCGTAAAGTAAGTAAAAAGTGGAAGCTGGTTTTGTAGGCTATATATACCGGACTTGAAAGCAAACATGCACTGTGACTTCCATCTGATGGGATAAAACCGTAATTTACAAACTATCAACTATCATTTTCAATCTTTTAAACAATGTAAATGACTTGCTTCGTTTTTTCACATATTTATCCATTTTTCTTCGTGTGTCCGATGGAGAAGTATACGTTTTTGATTTAGTATCGCTCGCCCATTCCTCCACCAATTAGTCATAACCATAACTAATTATCTGTTTTTAATCATTCTACTTCTAATTATCTATTTCAATCATTTTTACCAGCTAATTTGTAATGGATAAAAATGTGATTTATCTTAAATTGATGTTTTTATTTTTATTTCTATAAAACGTAGAATGTTGAAATGTTTACACAATAATTTTAGAAGTTTCAACAGAATCGGTGGGGTAATAGGCCAGCGATACTAAATGAAAAGCTTATACTCTTCGTGTATTTCACTTAAATTTTTTCAACTCTAGTCTCTCGCATAGTTTAAACTTAATGTAGCATACAATTTAATTTCTATGATTCATCTCTAATATCAGATTTTATAACTTTTTAATAGCAGGCTGGAAAGAATTTAAAAAATTAACGTCTCTGCAACAGGCGTTCTATTTTTATTTGCTGCGGAAAATCCTATTCATAATTTCTATTCAAGCCGTCTTTACATGGCGCTTAGATTTCATCTTCTAACTTTGGTCACCGATAGAAACGATGCATTTTCTACTTTTAACTCTCTTTTCATTAGTTACATTTGTTTTAATGATTCTATCTATTCAGATGTTTCCATTCAATTCTTTTATTTTTAGACGCGCTCAAAAATTCCTGAAACGTTATACAGTAACAAAAGAAACTTTCCTTGTACGGTATCGGGAAATCCATTATTCATATTTTGCGTTAAATATCTACGTAAAATGATAAATGAAATATTTATGTTTTTAAAAACATTATTTTTCTGGAATTTGCTATTTGAAAGTTTCAAAGTTCCCAGAATTTGCATAGCGCTTTTAAAATAACATTTTCACAAAAATAGTTTTTTTAAATCCTTTTATTATTTTTTTGATTATCATTATTGTTTTAACAAAGAAAATTACAACTTCAATAGGTAAAACTTCTATCCAGTTCTAGATAACTATAATTTAATTGTATCGATTAGTTTCTTTTTATCTGTATGTAAAACAAACAAAATAAAAATTTATATTTCAATGAATGGAATTTTATTATAATAAAAAAATTTGTATAAGACATTGTGTGTGTGTGTGTGTGTGTGTGTGTGTGTGTGTGTGTGTGTGTGTGTGTGTGTGTGCGTGCGTGCGTGTGTGTGTGTGTGTGTGTGTGTTGTGGGCGCACGTTCGCAAAACAGTTGGAAATTTGAATGTACACATGTACATCTTGATCTGATGCTTATGAAAGATGTGGTTTAAGTCAAGAGACGCTTAAAAAAATTACATATCCGATACCAAGAATAATAATCATTCCTTGACAGTATTATTTGAGACATCCGGAGGTTCTCGGTTCTAATCCCGGTCAGACATGACATTTTCACACACGCTACACATCATTCATAAAGTATTACCTGGGAGGTTGTAGCTTAAACGTGTTTACCGTTCTGTCTTCTACTCGTTGAGCCAGATATATGGCTTTACTAAATCATTTGTAATTCAGTAAATACTTTTCTCTTTTTTTTTTATCACAATCACTTATGGTGGAACTATAAGTAAATAGAATTACAATAAGCGCTTTTTGTGGAGTTTTCAATGAATCCCCTCGACAAAATATGCATACGAAAAACAATTATTTATTTGTATAAATGCGCTTGAACAGATTCATTTCATAAAAAGTACAAAAGTTTGTAAAATCCGAGCAAAAAATCTAATGATATTAAAGGACGATGAAAAAGAAAACAAAATACTAACATAAGGAGTCGGTCAAACTCCCGCACATGAATGCGAGTCGTCGGAGACGCTCACTGTAAATATTTAAGGCTATAAGTTGATAACTTTCTTAGATTGTTTTTAGAGAAAGCAATCCCTGACTGGTACTGATTTACATGCGTCATGCGTCATATCCGTAAATTGCAAAACAAGAATTTATACTAAATTTCTCCTTCCCGAAGAAAATAATCCGTGGAATAAACTGGAAATAATGAATGAATTTTCTATACGTAATTTGCCGAATAACGATTTTCATGCGATAAATTTTTCTCTTTTCAATAATTAGCTGGGTTTTAATAAGAATTTTATTCATTTATGAGTTCTAAAAGTAATTGTAGTTGAATTTCAAATTTCTACTAGTCAATCGATAGAAAATTCTGTCGGCCAGATAAATTAATTCAATCACAGATTAAGATATATAAAAATTTAGGAGTATTTTACAAACTTATGAATCAACCAAATTAAAATAGAAAAGATTTTTACTCCATTATTCGTATTAAACCTAATTTCAAATTAAAGTTGCAAGCACTGTAACTTCTGCAGTTTTTATATAAGTTCAAAACATAATAAATTGTACACCGTAATTTTAATAAGTGTACCGTTTATATTTGTAAACTAAACGCGGTAGTTTCTTACTCCAGGAAGCTATACTTCAACATTTCTTACCGTATTATAACTCTGTCGAACTTAACTAGAATCGTCTTTCTTCCTAAGATATCTTACTTTCTTGAAATTCTAAGCCGCGTTGGCTGTTAATGGAACCTGATATGCTTTATAATAATGATGTTAATTTTACTTTCTAGTCAAGAGAGCGATATGACAGAATTATAGCTATTATGATATGGCAGAGCTAAAGTATTGCAAGCGATCCGATTTGGGCACCTGCGGTTTTCACCGTGTCTTGACTTTTTGACACCTAATAAAATAAAAAAAACCGCATTGAATTTTTCCGGATGTTAATGTTCATATGCGCGCGCCTGTGGTTTTGGTCTCAAAATCCCTTTATATCTCCAAAACTAGTGGATCGATTTTGATCAAACTTGGCCAGATTATTTCTATATATGAAGCATTGATACCGTTAAATTTCATACGTAAACGGTCAAGGAGGTGAGGGTGTACTGCACCGTCGCCGTCAGTATCTCGAGATTTCGCTTCATTACGGTCGTATTTTTCTTAGGAACATTTGTTAACGTTTAAAAAAATAACGATATTTGCAAAAAACAGTTATGCAAAATCACACCGCCACCCCAAAAAATTCCGTTGTAGTCGTCTGCAATGTTGTGACTTACAGGTGAGTGATAGAATTAATTAAATGAATAATATTTGAAGCGTAAAAAAGTAACTCGGTTTGGCTGAGTCTCGGAACTCGATCTTTCGGTCGACTCGGTACCTAGTGCGTTAAACTTCGCGGCTACACCTGTCTGCCGACCGTACAAGTGAAGTTTCTTCTATCTAAGTTGTGAAATTATATTAGTCAGTGCCGACTGTACCATTAGTATCGCCAAAACCGCGTGAATTAATTACGGTATGCGCTCGCGCTGTACTTAGAGTCACTGAATTAAATCGATAAATATTTTAATTTAAAAGTCGTGTATGTTAGCCGGGCATAAAAAAAACAGTGTTGTCAGCTTTTTTTTTTAAATTTCGTATGAGGCATTTAAGTATTTTTTAAGTACTTTATATACGATCTTAGGCTATTGAATACCGCTTCTCAGTTCATTCATTTAGTAAAATTACAAAGTACGATTAAAATATTTTTAAAATGTACTGACTTTTCTTTTAAATTGGAATATTCCATAAATCTTTATACCACTTTTTTTTTCACCTCCTTAATCAAGAGCTATTATAATATTTTCTAATTTTATTTTTAAAAGATGAAAAAAATTAAATTAGTTTGTTAAATTAAGAATATTTTAATCGCGTAATGTTATTGAGGATAATGTAATAGATCTCTGCTAGTGATTTATCAATGGAAAGCGGGTACAGAACAGTGAAGAACGTCATGGCTGTCCGACCACGTAGAATGTTTTAAAATTAAACATTTAAACCAAATGCGAATAACATAAAATTAGTCATAATGATTTCTAACCTTCGATCGAGGACAATACGATAGGAAGAAGGTTAGGTAAGGAACTAAATAATTTTTATTTGCGTCACAAAGGAAAGAAATCTCATTAAAATCTCCGTATCAGGGATGGATGAGGGCATTTTATACCGTGGATGGAATATTTACAGATGGTTGTGTAAAGAATCATTATTGAGAAACACAAAAAACAATAAATTATATTTTTAGATAACAGATAACATTATTTTCTCTTAAACTTAGGGAACAGAAAGACAAAAAAAAATGTTATTAATTCTATAGTATTGTTTTCCTAATTTATCAATACTTTAAACATTTCATTATACTTAAGGAAAACTATTTATCTGTCTGCTCTTATTAAAAAATTATTTAAATCCCAATATTAAAAAAAAAAAAAAAAAAAAATGGAGAGAAGCAAAAATTTTTTTATGAAAAATCTAAAATTTCATGTCCATTATTTTTTAAAACTCCTGTTTTCATTCGATTCAAATATAAAATATTTTTAATCTTTCTAAACTTATAAATAATTTATGAGGAAGGCAAAAATAGAAACAATTTGTACGTGGAAATTTTCATACCTATTCAGGAAGAAAAAAACCTTTTTGTTATATTTCCTTGAAACGATATATATGTATAGTCTATATACCGTTTTTGATTCAGCATCGCTCGCCCGTTAACCCACCGGTTATATTGAAACTTTACAGTCCTTTTAACGAAGGTTCTGAAAATTTGAACCTTCTACGATTTATGAAAACAAAATTGGTGGCTTTCAAATCAAAATATCAATTTCAGATAAGCAAACCACATTTTTTTATTCGTTACAAAAGAGCTGTAAAAATGACAAACAGATGATGTATTGTTAAACAGCTGTTCAAATCAAATTAAGCTGGTTAATTATTAGCCATAACCGTGACCGACTATTTAACCGTGTTTAATTATTCTATTTTTAATTATTGTCTGGTTTTAATCATTTTTACCAGCTATTTTGTAGGGAATAAATGATGTGATTAATGTGAAAGTGGTGGTTTTATTTTAAAGCCGCCATTTTGTTTCTATAAATCGTAGCAGGTTGAAATTTTCACAGAACATTTTTAGAACCTTCATAAAAAGCTTTGTAAAGTTTCAGTAGAATTGTTAGAGGAATGAACGAGTGATACTAAATCAAAAGAGTTTACATCTTTTTGGGACAAACGATATAAATAAGATCGATTCTAAATTATTATTGAAATAAATTAAAGAATAAAAAATTACATTTAAAAATCGTTAACGGAAAAATTTATTTAAAATCTGAATGTAGATGGCCGTTTGGGATTTTTAAAAGATTATCATCAATAAACGTTGCGGGGAAAATTAAAATAAGATACATTAAATTCAAATTAATTAAATACAGAACTTAAAAATATTGGTTTTATAGAGTTCTATAAATTTATTTTTCCAATTAATATTTTTTTGTTTCTAATTTATTTATCAACTTTTTCTATAAATACATTTTACTTAGCGTTTACTGATGATGAGTCGTATAACATTCAAAACAATCATCTGTTTAAATTTTAAGTAAAAATTTGTAAACAATTCTTGATCGTAATATTACTTTTTCAGTCTACTTATAATTACAGATTGATTTTTAAAGATTTTTTTTTTTTTTTAATAATTGATCGAGTTAAAAGCCATTCATAGTTTTCAAAGATGTTAATTAATATTATTTTAAAACTTTTCAAATAATAATTATAATTATGTTTCGTTGAGAGAAAGATGAGCAAACAAAAGCTGAAAACCGAATCAAACTGTTGATATAGACTGATCCGCTTATTTCCGGTTGTCAGTGAATCCGTTAAACGATGAAGGGTCAGCTATTGTGTTCGTAAGTTAATTACTTGAACGTTAATCATATTCGATATTACCGGTACGCGTAGTTTGTTCGTATCAGTTATTTAGTTCGTTACACGTTATTTTATGTAACGCGATGCAATTTACATAAAATCAAGATATTCCATTACAGATGATGGTTCAGTTGATTAGAGTCGAGTCGAGCGATGCTTTGTGTACGGATAGAAAATAGTGACAGGTGATTTTCCGACAACGGGTCGGAAATTGTATCTTCATTGTAAACAACGGGCATACTTAGTTTTGACGTTACTCGTAATAATAATATTGTAACTAGAATGGGCTTCATTGTTTCATAAACATTTATCGTGTGTACGCATTTGTTATCAAATTTTAATGCTAGCCGTTTCCATAATCGTATGTTTTGAAAATTCATTTAAACGGGATTAAATTACTTTTTACGTTAATATATTCCTGGTTTGAAATAGAAGGTACACATTTAATATTTGTGAAAATAACATTATCACAGTTAGATGTCATCTAACTGTTAGCTAGCGATTTAATAACTTATCTAACAATCATCGCTTCTTGTGCCAAATAATTTTTTAACTACTCGTATATTTTTCTTCTTTCGCTCTTTAATTCTTTCCTTCGTTATCCACTCTACTTCTATCATTAATGGTTCTTCTCTTTTTTTTAATTTTTCTATTTAGCCTCCAGAAACGCCGTAAGGTATTACTTCAGACGATGAAATGTATGAATGTGAATGAAGTGTAATCTTGTACAGTCTCAGGTCGACCACTCCTGAGAAGCGTGGTTAATTGAAACCCGACCACCAAAGAGTACCGGTATCCACGATCTAGTATTCAAATCCGTATAAAAATAACTACCTTTACTAGGATTTGAATCTTAGAACTCTCGATTCAGCTGATTTGCGATATCGCGTTAACCACTAGACTACCTCGGTGGGCTAATGTTTCTTCTCTTTAAAAAAAGTCTACTTTGACTCTTTCTTTTCTTTTTAGCCTCTGGAACCACCGTAAGGTATTACTTCAGTGAATAATATGTATGAACGTAAATGAAGTGTAGTCTTGTACAGTCTCATATCGACCACTCCTGAGAAATGTGTTTAATTGAAATCCGACCGCCAAAGAACACCGGTATCCACGATCTAGTATTCAAATCCGAATAAAAATAACTGCCTATTAAAGGTAGTTTACTTTTACGCGGATTCTTTAATACATACGAACTTTGATTCTTTCTATTTTCCCTTATATTCATGAACTCGTAATTCTGTTATTTTATCGACTACGAAATTAACAACATCGATCGATCGAAAAAATCTTTTTGTAGCCTAACCGTAATCTTTGTTTCTTAGTAGCTTTTTTTTACTCATTCCGAGTCAGATTTCAGTTTCAATAACAGATATTATAAAATTAAATTTCGACCCTTTCTTCACGTTCACGTTTTTGAGGTTTAATAGTTCTTTGTATTCATCCTTTATACTTTCATATAACGCATAATTATTTTAATTCGCTTCGATTTATTATCGCATATTAACTCTATTCTTTTATTTTTTGAAGTGCTCTTTTAAAAAATATTTACATTTTTTAAATTTCAAAATCAAAATTATTTAAATTAATTTTAGGATTTAAAACTTTGTTATTTTGAAGCAAACTTTTATTTAAATCTAAGTTCATTTTTGAATTTTTGTATTATATAATTTTAAACTGGAGTTCAATTTAACTAATGTTACAAACTAGCGTATGATAATGATGCAGGTTTGTTGAAAAAAAGCCGTAAGCATTTTCCTTTGCGATGTTAACGGGTAGAAGTAAATTGAAAATTGATAAAAATTTTTAATTATGAAATAAATTAATTTTCTTTTGTAATTTTTATTAATATTTTGGTACGTTATGGGTGTTATTATATGTGAGTTATGTTATTCGAAATGTTTTCGAAGGGAACTCTGCAGTATAGGATCCATGTAAATACGGAAAAAATTAATTATTAAATATAAGTTACAATTTTTTTTTAATGATAAATAAAATCAATGTTTCAATATAAAATCAAAATTATAATATTTAAAAAAAATCATACCTCGGTTTTTATTATTATGGAATGGAAAATGTTCACATCGTAGGAGACTAGTATATATATATATATCTACCCCAAAAGTTTCTTCCCCTTTTTATATACAGAATTATATTCAGTAAGGGTGAATCGAGACATCAGCCAAACCACAGAGGTCATTTACAAAATAATCCGTCTTCGTTTATCATACTTTACTTAAACGTTAGACCCTGTAATAATAAGCTTATACCATTTCTCACTCCTTAATACCCACTCTATAAAGAGAGATTGTTCATAAAATTCAGTTTTTTCTTTTTTTAAAGTTGTATCTTTTTATCGGTTATTATATGCTGTAGCCATTAATCGGTTCCTAATAAGTTTCATAAAAACAAATGCTTTCTTTTGCCACTAAAGTCACACTGCGAGCCTCTTACTTCTTTCTTTACCAAACTTTCCATAAAAATTCTGGAATCAATGAAAATAAGTACCACCTATGATGGATGTATCGTTAAAAAGCTCTCAATGAGCGCTTATTACTGTAGTTAAGAAAAAGTCTAAAATTCAAACTTTTTTGGAATTTGGTTCAGTCGATTTCAGTCAAAAGAGTCACAACTAGATTTTACAATATTCCTAAATCCAAAGTTTTAACTTCTACGGCTAATCTTATTTGAATTACGCGAGATACGTATGTACGTACAGACATCACGCCAAAGCAAGTGAAAATGGATTCAGGGAAGTTCATTTTCAAAAAAAAAGAAAACCTTGAACGATTATTTACGTTAAAGACTATGTAGAAGGGAGTTAGGTGTTAGGTAATGTAATAATATTTTGCTTTTAATTTGAAATCGTAAATTTTTTTTGTAATAATATACGGATTTCGTATACATGTCCGTGTGCGTGTATGCTCGTGCAGTTGTTAGCTCACAGTTATAAAAATTTTTTTTCTCATTGTTTGGAACGTGCTCTCAATGATATAGGTGGTGATTTTATGTGCTCAATGTATATTTTTTTTTTTTTACTATTTATGTAAGAGAAAAACAGGTCCTTCTTGCTAACACACAAAATTCTGTTACCTATCCTTTTTCCTGTTCGGAATGGAATTGTAGATTATTTTGATTTTTTTACTAAATCCTTTGACGTTGTTTGCATGACACGATCTTCGTTAAACTTATCTGCTTGATCTACGGTCAAGTGTGCTCCTCTGAGAGAACGTCGGTAAATGAAATGTTATTATACAGAGATATACAATAATTAAAATTAATAACTTACGAATGATATTTGCAGTAAAGAATGTTTTATATATTTTTCCTCCAAAATATACGTGTAATGCTATTTCTTTGTGTATCCATTTGAAAGAGAACGTTTCTACCTTCTAGATTTTTCTACTCCCGTATATAAATAAACTCAATTGAAATTATTATTATTCCACATTCCAGGAGATTCATTTCAAAATTTACCCTTTTCTTTAGGTTTTTCTTAACTTTTTTTTTTGTTTCTTCTTTTTTTTTATTTGTGATCTTTAAATAAATATCATCACCAAAAAAAAAAATTATATATACTTGTATATAAACGTTTGAAAAGTGGAGACAAGACATAGGATAGTCTTATTTTTTTTACACTAACCGTTTCTGTGAATTAATAATGAACCGAAAAATTATATTTACATTATATTTTTACTTCATCCATTTTAAAGATAGTGTAAAATTTAAATATACGTATATGTAAATGATTATATACAAAAAAAATTATATATATATATATATATATATAATGTTATAATTGCAATACTTCACCGTATCAATTCAGCGGTACAGTAGGATCTGTAAGGTAGTTATTTTTGTATGAATTTGAATACTAATCGTGGGTACCAGTGTTCTTTGGTGGTTGAGTTTCAATTAATCACACTTCTCAGGAATGGTTGACCTGAGATTGTACAAGACTACACTTCATTCTCATTCATCCTCTGAAGTAATATACCTTATGGTAGTTCCGGAGGCTAAACAGAAATAAAAAGAGAGTAGGAACTGTAATAACACCTGAATAGTTCATACGCGCATACATCTACTATGTTAAACTATATTTTTTTGTTTGGATTTAATCGATTTACTAATTGTGAAATTTTTTTTAATTATTATATATTTTGAAGTTTTCGATACAAATCTATAGATCTAGTGTTGTTATTACGTTTTGAATTATTTCTGTAGAAGAACCACGTGTCATGAAAATAAAACAGCTGAGCAGCGCACGCTTTGGATTGAAAGTATTTAAAAGATAAATTGTAATAAAATATTTAACAAAATATTCAGTAATAATTTAACTACTGGTTTAATAAAAAATTTAAAAAAAAAAACTTTTTAATTGTTATTTTTTTGGCTTTTATTCTAATCGACAGATTTCTTTTTATTTTTTAATATTTTAAACGTACACTATAGAAACTTATAAACATTTAAATATTTAAAAGGTTAGTTATTAAAATTTTTTAGGTAAAGTAATCTAAAAAATATTAAGTTATTATTTCTTTTCAAAAATTCTTCGTTAACTTTATCATTAATAATATAACGTATTGATTTTTCAACGTTACCTACGTATATATAAAATAAAGCAGTGGTGATTTTTAAATTAAAAAAAAAAAAAAGAAGAAAAACATTTGGTTATGATACATCTGCAATAAGATGAATATAATTCCGTTAGCCTACAACTAGTTATCATAATAACAAACAACGGATTTGCTTTATTTTTTAGTTTCTTTTATCGATTTAATACATTAAAACAATAAATTTTATGTTAATTAATTACTGTACTAATGTGCATTAAATATTTCTTTTGTAATAGTTTTAATTTAACATTAAGGTTATATAACCTAATAATATTTTTTCCTGTTGTTATATCAAGTTTTATTAATTTCAAATACAAATCGTAAATTGTGGTAGAAAATTTAATGCGACTATAAATAAAAGTATTAAAATAAATTAAGATTAAATAAATAATTTTTTTTTTATAAAAAAAAAAACAGACTATTTTGTAATTAAAAACATAGGTTAATACGCCTAATATTAACAATATAGGTTACAATTAGTAACTGTTTTTAATAAGCGATTAAATTTTGTTTAAAAATAATTAACTTGATTCGAAAAATTTTGAAATTATTTTAAATCTGATTTAAATATCTATAACTTTGAAGATATGCAGCGTAAAATGTCTTTATCAGTTAAACGATGTAAGAGAAGAAAAGTAAAAGATGTTTTGTAACAAAAGCCTCTTAAAATTAAAATTATCTTATTAAAAATATTTATCTATAAAAATTGAATCAAAATTTAAAAATAAACGACAACAAACTCAGGTCGATCGTTCCTGAGACTTACGGTTAATTGAAACATAAACGTCAAATAACATCGGTATCTACGATCTAATATTCAAATCCAAATAAAAGTTACCTTTACTAGGATTTAAACCTGAGAACTTTAATAATTTATTGTTTCTGTATTTTAAAAATTAAACTGTAATGTTATGCTGGTGATAAAGAATTTTACTTTAAAATCTTATTAAAACAATTTTTTGTAAATACGTTATTTATAATAATTCTAAAAACAATATCAAAAGTTAAATAAATAAAATAACTGTATATTTTATATTCAATTTAATTTGTTTTAAGTGTTATCGTAAAAACTTAAGGATTTGAATTTTTGTTGTTACCACGTGTAACGGAATGTTAGGTTAACTTTACGCAAACCTCTTCCGTTCGACACGGTCATCAAAAATATCTATAATTTATAGAATATATATAAATATATGTAACAAGCATTATTTCTTTAATAAATAGAAGGAATGGCAAATAATTCTTAGAAGAAATAATTATATTTTTAATAGAATAGATTTCACTATAATTAAAATTGTACGCTAGAGACGTAAAATTACGTCTAATCATTTATTCTACAATTTTTTTTTTTTACTCTAATTCGGATTAAACCGTAAGCGAAGAAATTTAATGCTTTTATTTTACCACAACGGGTAACGTTAGGGTGAATATTTGGGAATATACTCGTATTTTGTACAAAAAAAAAAAAAAAAAAAGAAAACAAAATGTTATCAAAACTCATAAAAATAACGATAATAATTATAATTTAGTTAAAGTTTCCTAATAAATTAATATAGAATTAGACATCGTATTTCAAATATTAACATTATGACTTGATTATTTTTTCGTTGTTTTATTTCACTTTACATTAATAATAGGGGATTGTTTAATTACAAAATATTTTTTTTTACAAAAATTTAAGTTTTATTAAAATGCAGAGTTGTTTTTTTTTTTTTTGGTTTTTTTTAAATTACAATTTTATTTATTCATTCAGGTAATTTTTATTAAACTTCCCGTTAATTTTATGGTTTCGTTAAATTTTTACGTTTCCGATATTGTATTTACAACATAACATTTTCGATATATACTTTTAAAACGTTAAATTCCTATAAATACGTACTGACACATAGTTATTCAAAGTCCGTGATAATTTTATTTACAATAATTATAAATTAATATTCTTATTTAAATATTATATATTAGTTTATAGTGTAATAAAATGTGTATAATATAATAACTTAAAATATTAGAAATTAAAATTGAATCGAATTTACCTGGACTCGTGGAACGTTAACGATCGTTTTGATGCGTTAATGAACGGCAAGAAACGTAGCGTGCAGCGTCTACTGGGGGTGACGGCGAAGCGTCGACTGAAGAGCGTCGTGACGCTGGAGGGGGCTATGGGCGGGCCGCGTCGGCGTTCAAAAGCGGGGGAGGATCCAACACTACAAATAAAACGTTTAACAAGTTTTGTGTCCCGCACCGCCTCGACACCTGTTCGTCTCCACATGCCCGGCCCCCCGCTGACAACCCCTTCTGACCCCTCGTACCCTTCGTATTTCTTATAGATTTACGTCGCATTTATTAAAATATTATTTGATAAATAATAATAGTAATAAAATAATTCTGAATGTAACATTTCAAAATTGTTTTTGACGTAAAATTTATTTTTACATTCCCGTTGAGTATTTAATTTTAACTTACATTATAATAACTCTTTCTTCTTTCAGTAGTCTTAAGAAAAATTATTATAAATAAGTCGCAATAAAATTTGAATTTTGACCACTAACATGTAAAGGTTTCTAATTCTTAACGTAAAAATTGTGTTTCTTAAGAAAAACTTAACCGCAACCTATAGGAAGAAATCACTCAAATAAGTTAAAAGTTATTTTTGAAATATTAAAACCCAAGAAATTTTTAAGTGAAACCTACAGAATTTTCGTAGAGTCGTTGGAAATTCTCTTAAAAGCTATTCTCTTAATAAATGGCATAATGAAATAGAAATTAAAATATTTTGGAGTTATTCGTTTAATTCCTTTAGTTATTTATACGTTTGTGTTGTGAGATCCTAACTCATCGATTAAAAGAATTAAACAAATAAATAATTACACGTTTAGTTTTTATTTGCTTTTTCAATTTTTTTTTCTTTTTTAAATGTAAGACATAAATGGTAAATGCCGGTAGGATGGAATTATACACTCGTAACTGAAGAAATTTTTTTTTCAGGTCCATTTCTTGCACACAGCTGATTATTTTTAATTTTGAAAACTATTATAGATAATCGGTTGGTATGTTTGCATTTGTAGTGTAAATTTTTAAGAAGGTCCCCCTCGGGACTAAACCCTCAAGATAATAAACTGTTGAAACCAGTTCTATTTACATTTTTTTTTTTTAAATGTTAAGTTTATCTTTTACTTTATTTTTCTAATTTTTTTTGGAATGTAAGATATAAATTGTTAAGGCCGCTAGCATACTTAAGCAAACTGTATATATTATTATAAAAATAGACGAATTATCATAATTATTCCTTTCCGATAGTATTAAGTGAATTACTTTTAACTTAATGTTTCTTTTTTTCCACTAATTTCATAAAAATATCTTCTACGGATAAGAATTTATATAAAATTAGCATTTACCCAAAAATTTGTGAAAATTTCATTTCTAAAATTTTTGATTCGGTTAAATAATAAATATTTTATTTTGACAAGACAAAAATTTAATAGCGAAATAAATCTCAGATTTATGGAAAAAAATAAATATTAAATTTTTAGTGAAAAAATTCTTAATCGAATAAAAAAATATAATTAAAAAATTCAGTTATAAATTTAAATTTTAATTGCTTTTTAGATGGCTACAAATTTTACATAAATTATAATAACACTCGTCCTTAATTTGAAGCCAATTTAGAAAAACCTTCTCTTTTTTTGTTTAGCCTCCGGAACTACTGTAAGGTATTACTTCAGAGAATGAATGAGGATGATCAGAATGAAGTGTAGTCTTGTACAATCTCAGGTCGACACTCCTGAGAAGTGTAGTTAATTGAAACCCAACCACCAAATAACATCGGTATCCACAATCTAGTATTCAAATTCATATAAAAATAACTACCTTATATTTAGAAAACCCAGAATTTAAATACTTATTAGTACATTTTGTCGAAATGTCTTAAATTTTAATCTTTTTAGTTTTATTTTTTATTTTTTAAACAAGGACAATACAAAAAAAATACCCCGCCTTTATTTTTGAAATAACCGTTCGCAATACGCGCAAAAATGTGTGAAAATTGCATATTATAAAAATTACAAAAATGAATGCAGGCGAACAATGTTAAGTAACAAACGCCGAGCCTGAATTAATCTGTTCCAAAAATTATTTATTTATTTTTCTTCAAGTTTTTCAATAAAACGTTCTAATATTTCACACGAAAATACTTTTTCACTATAACATTTTCTGTTTTTATATCATTTATACGGTAATAATAATTATACATAACAAGAAAGATATTTTTATTTTGTGTACACGATTTATTTCTCGTACAAAAGAATTTTCGTTTCATGTCCGAAAGGAAAGGAAATTTTTTTTTTTTGGCCGCATCGTTTAATTTACAATCGGTTCCAATTTAACGAAATCTTCAATTTGGAAGTGTAAACTTTAGTAAAAAATAAAAAAATAACATCTACTGAAATTCCTCATAGAACAGTATATGTATACGTATCAAAGTCCAAAGTTTAGAACATAAAAATCAAAGAAAACACGATAAAAATACCCTTATCAGTCGCACAAAGAATAATTTAATCGAACAAAAAAAAAAAACATGGAAACAAATCAAAGAACCTACGCAAGTAAGTGGCGAAATGAAAGGAAGAATTTTGACGTCGCACTAAATCCTAGTGCAGCTGATTCACCTCAAATTTCGAAACGAATTTAATACTGAATTATCAGTGAAACATTTCTACAAAACAGAATAAAAAAATCATTTTTGTAAACGAATTTTAAGAAAAACACCAACAGGTTTAATTGACAACTCTTTCTTTTGTTTTATAATAAAAATATTGAAAGCAGATCTTAATAACTTACAAAAAAGATAAATAGTAATTCATCAGAACAGATTTGTTAATGTAAACCGAAATTAATTACTTGTTATTCCTCTGTTAACTTAAAAAAAAAAAATAAAAATAAATTTTTTGTACAAAAATAACGATAGTTTCAAAACAAACTGCATTTAACATAGACTTTTTGTATTTTTTGTCTTAAGAATAGTTAAAAATTTACCTCATCTTTTCATAGCATTGTTTTTTATTTATTGAAGAATTTAAAACTAAAAAGAATTAAACGAGACCTTTATACCAAAGCGTCTTAAAAAAAAAAGTTTCGAAATTTATTCACTTAACGGCGCCACTTAAGTTTTTTTTTCAAAGTCAAAAATAAGAAAGACAAATACATTTATACTTTAATACCTCCGCGAGATGAATGATCTTTATTTTACTTTTAATAAAAATAAACTTGATTCGCATTTAAATGTTTATAACAATGTCAACGTTACAAATAAACTTTTCTTTGTTATTCTAACGAACTTGAAATGAAATTTCACTAGATACAAGTAATTTTTAATAGACTTCAAAAAGAGAGATATTTTCAAATAACCTTTTGGATATATTTTTAATACGTAATCAAACTATAATTATATTTAGGCGATATTATGTATAGTTTCACCTCAAACGACTGCGAATAGAACGGCAGAACTGTGCCGGTTGCAAATTTGTTTGATGCGCCTAAATATGAAAATTAAATTTAAAAATTGTCAAAAACGCTTTTTCTCTTAATTACTTAATGTAATGTTGTGTAAATTTAAAGAACAAATTTATATTAAAAATAATAACATACTCTAACGCATTCTAACGCTACTCGGCTCATTTCAATAATCACAAATAGATATAATTTTTGTTTCCTAACATGCGATACATAATTTTAATCTGTTTTTTTCGATGCTGAAAACGAATATTAACTCAGAATCTTTCATCACCCAACATTTTTGAAAAATCTTTAAATATTTATTAAAAGATTTTTTTTCATTTTCAACGTATAGTTAGCATTTTAAGCTCCCATATTGTACTTTCTTAGCTAATTTTTTATTGTTTAAATTTTTTAACATAATTTGTAAGCTATAAATAAACAATACTAGATAAAGAATTCAATCATATCATAGTCACATATTATGACACCATATCTAATACTGAAGAATGAGCCTTTATGGACAAGATTAATCATGTCTGTACAGATCAAAAAATGTAGCTGAAAACACAGCTGTATTAAGCACTAAATTTAGGAATTAATTTTGTTCATTCTTCTTGCCGTCTTAAGTTTGTTAACAGTGCAGTGTCATAATGCCTCGAAATTGTGTAAATGATATGGGTGCCTTTTTTTTATGTAGTTTACCGAAAAATCAAATAGATAAAACATTATACCTTAATTAAAAAAGCATATCATTTGTACTTTCAGAATAAAATTAGTTATCAAATAAGATGTGGGCTCCTCATTCAGTATGCACTAATTGTTCTGTATATTTAAGAGGATTTCTGCAAGGTACACGGAAGGCTTTGCCGTTTGGTGTACCTAAGGTTTGGCGTGAACCTAAGGATCATGTAACCGATTCTTACTTTTGCAAGCTGCAGTCAGGCCTGTTTGTCACAGTGAAATTATTCTGGTTCCTGAGCCGCCTGTGAATGTATGTTTCGGAAGCAGCGATGAAGAGTAAGGCAGTGTTGAAGAAACAACAATAACTTTGATATTGAATTTTCTCGTCCTGAGAAGCCAGATCGTATATAGCAAATTGAATTAAATGACTCGGTTAGAAATTTAAATTTATCAAAAAATCAAGATGAACTGTTAGGATCAAGACTGTAACATTGAAATTTATTTTTTTTTAAATACAAAAATTTCGGGCTTTCAAATCCTACAAAAAGAACTTTCTCCGTACTTTATTGATGAAAATAATTAGATTTATCGATAAATCTAATATTGATGAGTTTATCTGGCACTTAGGAAAAGTTCAGAAACCTTAGAACTGGTACCTATTCGTAGATTCGTCCAAGTATAGTTAAAAGAGGTGCTACTACATAACTGTAACAAATATCCTTCGATACCGATGACTTAAAATATTAATACAAAAGAGACAAAAAATATAGCTGGAACATATGCGGTGATTTAAAGTTATAGCTATTTTGGTAGGCGTAGAGTTAGGCTTTATTAAGTATATGTGTTTTCTTTGCGAATGGGCCAATCCAGAGTAAACATTATGTTACCAAAGAGTGCAAGATACGAGACAACATAACTCAAAATGGGAAAAATATTATTCATGAGCCCTTAGTTGAACCCCAAAAAAAAATATTTTTACCCCCTCTCCATTTCAAACTAGGACTAATCAAAAAATTTGTAAAAACAATGAAAAAGGATAGTTCCGGATTTTGTATATTAGGCATAAATTTTCGAATATAAGTGAAGGAAAAATTAAAGAAAGAATATTTGTTGCTCCTCAAATAAGCGAGTTGGTCAAAGATCATGTTTTTAATTCGATGTTAAATAATGTAGAAAATGCAGCTTGGACTTTATTTAAAGACGGGTTAAAATCTAATAATTATCACGATATCTTTAATCGACATCTTACTTCATACAGAGCTATGGGATCTAATATGTCTTTGAAAATACATTTTTTCCACTCTCATCTGGATTTTTTCCTGGATAACCTCGAACGCGTAAGTGTCGAACAAGGTACACATTTCCACCAAAACATTTCGGTAATGGAAAGCCGTTATAAAGGGAAATAGAATACTAACATGCTAGCCTATTACTTTTAGAAATTAATCCGGGATGTACCTAAGCCTATTTATAAAAGAAAAGCATCAGCGAAATCATTCTAACACTGTTATGGCTATGCAAAATTATAAATTTTACAACTATATTTTCCTTTAATTTTTTTAAGCATAATTTATTTAAAATTAAGGGTGATAAAGAATTGTGTTTATAGATCTGTAATCTACACAAAAAAAAGCAATTTTTTTTTTTTTTTTTTTGTTATAAAGAAATGTTATCACACTTAGAGAGACGTTAAAACATTTTTTTTTTTTTTTTTGCCTATTTGTGTAACTTTTCATATACGCAGCATTTTTGTAATCCTTTTACATAACAAAAAAACTTAAAGATTTCTGTAATTAAGAATCCTTAAAAAATTTAATTAATAATTTTAACAAAACCGATTTCAAAAACGAATATTTTTTTCTTTATAATTTTTTATTTTTAATGATTAGCCGAAGAATGTTGAAATTTTGGATTTAGGTTTGTTGTAACATCTAGTTGTTCATCTTCCCTTTTGATTGCAGTTGGCTGAATCAAAGTGTTCATAAAAAGGTCAAATTAAAAAAAAAATTGAATTTTGGACTTTTTCTTAATTGCAGCAATAAAAGCCCTCATTTATCATAAGGTTTTCTTATTTCCATCGGTTCCAGAGCCAATTAAAATTTTAATTCATGAAATTTGTGGTTCTTGACTCCTTTTTTTAACTTTTCTTTTTTAAATTTAAATATATTGATTTATTAACAATAATTATTAATCTCTGATTGAAAAAAAAGTTACAATTAATAATAATAAAAATGTGTACATGTAATTTAATAGTCGTACAAGGAAGTCAAGTAGTGTCCATATCAGATTTTTTTAAATTGAATTCCCGATATTCATTTAAATATTTGTTATAGAATCCCCTCCCTCTACGAATCATGAGACCTTGCCGACGGTGAGGGGGGGAGCTTGCGTGGTCAGTGATACAGAGTGAGCTGGACCGAAGGTGCAACCATGTCGGAGAGGTACCCGTTGAGAGTCAGACTAAAGAATGATTCCTGAAAGGGGGCAGCTGCTCTTTCAGTAGTTGTTGAGGGCGTAGGTCAGAAGAACTTAAACAGCCATAGCAACATCACTTAATCTCTCTATCTTTTGAGTACTGCGCAGCTGAAAGCAATGGAAAACTACAGTTGTATTTTTTCCAAGAAAATGTGGCTCTCTGCA
>JAAAKQ030475246.1:0-23051 GCA_010016005.3 Zanna intricata | reverse complement strand
AATTTTTACTGCATGTCGCTTTGTTTTTAATACGCACCTTATTGAAATCGGAAAGTTCAATATGACTCACCCTGTATGTGGAAATTGCAACTTGTGTTTCATTTAAAGACGTTTGCAAAAATTGTCTCTGCAAACAAAAATCCCACAATTTCCACGATATTGTTAATCAACTTCTTACTTCATACAGAGCTATGGATTTTAATATGTCTTTGAAAATACATTTCCTTCACACACATCTGGAGTTTTTCACGGACAATCTTGGTGACGTAAGTGACGAATTCTGTGAACGTTTCCAAAAAAATATTTCGTGGTGGAAAGCCGCTATTAAGGGAAATGGAATACTAACATGCTAGCCGATTACTGTTGGAAATTACTTCGGGATGTGCCTGAGATTATTTATAAAAGAAAACCATAAGCAAAATTATTCTAACACAGATATAGCCATGCAAAATTATAAATTTATACAGATTTTAATTATATTTTCTCTTAATTTTTTTGAAGAGTAATTTACTTAAAACTAAGGGTGATAGAAAAATTGTATTTACAGATCTTGTTTTGTACGCAAAAAAGCACTTCAAGAAATGGTATCACATTTAGAGAAACATTAAAAATATTTTTTTTGTCATCATTGTAATAATGTATTAATTTCGGAGAACGCTGCTGTAGTATCTGTATCGTTAAATGGTAAATTAGTGCTGTTGTGTCAACGTTAACAGTCGTCGATATTTACAATGAAAGTATGAAAAGCGATTCGAATCTTTTTTCTGTTACAGTTCTTTTTGTTTGTTTATGACTATGAAACCAAAAGAGTTCCAACTATGAAGCAGATGTCTTTAAAATAGGAGTGATAGATCAGACCATTCGCGCCACGGAGGCCGGCTAACTCCTTCGTAGCTCCTTTTTTTAAAACTCCGGGACCACCATTAGTTAATGTTTCAGAGGATGAGAGAACAATTTGTAGCGTGTGTGAAAATGTCATGGGTGACCGGGTTCGAACCCGGGACCTCCAGTTGAAAAGCCGTAGCTTCTTCCTGTTGCGAGAAATCGTAACGGCGCTTTCAATCTCTCATGTGGTGTAATAGCCTCTCTCATGATTATGTCCTGTCTTTTAAAACAAGGTGTAACACATGCTAATAGATCCAAATACGTTCATCCATTCGTAGGTAATAATACCAATCACGGGAATATATTTTTAATTCACTCAATAAATTAATGAGAGAATAGCGTTTTCTTTTTAATGACCAATCTTTGCACCAAATACTTAGTTTCTTTTTCTTATTAAAATTAAAGAAGCTAAAGCCCATCATTCATCGGTCAAGCAAAAACTGATGCTGCTCTAGCTTGTTTGGACGATGTGTAGGCTATATGGAAGTTGTGCAAGCTTGTACAACTGTTTGTTCATACAGGCTTGTCAAGCTTGCAGTTACCTTAAGGAGATAAGCAGCATAAATTCAAAAAAAAATCTTTACGATCGTGAACAATTAAGAAAACTTAAGAACTTAAAAAATTGATCAGTTTATTTTGAAAATTCATGGAAGAGGAGGCTTATTTTCATAGGTTTACTATAGATTAACAGCTAATTAATAGGTTTAATGTTTAATTTCTGTTAAAATATATAGTGAAGAGTTAAAAAAACTTTACTACTTAATTTTGTTAATTTAATTTTAGAAAAATAATTACAAACTTACGGTTTACTCAGGCCATTCACATAATTGGGTTAATTCAGATTTGGCAAACTTAGCAGGTATAGTTTTAACCTCAATTTTGTGATTTGTTTGCCGTGCTTGACTTCACTTTACAAAATTGTGAAGTTCTGGATCTAATTAATTAGAATTGTTTTTTAATACAGAACCTGAGAAAAGTCCTTTTTTTCTGGTTAATTTTATGTGTTATGTGGGTGATTTCACTGAGCATGGAGCTGTGTTAGGTTCACATAATTAGTAGTTTATGTTTAGTGAATTTACCTAACCTTTTACTTTATACATAATTGAAAGTATTATCTTGCAGCTTTAAAATAAATTGCAGAATTTGAACAGTATGAGTAATTATTTAATACATAAAAATTGGCAAGATGTGTTGGATTACCTGACCAAGACGTGTAAAACTGAAAAGTTCAGAAATGTTCTTTCACAACATGATTGTAATAAAATAGTAAAATATTGTTTAGAAGATGTGTCTGTTCGGTAAGTTTATTTTATAATGACGTAAGGCATAAGATATTTTTTTTATCTCCAGTTTTAGTTTCATATATTCCAAGTATTTTGTTGATTTACAGAAAATGTATGCAAACTTATTTGAGTTAAAATACATTGCAGTATCATTTATCTAACAGTAGTGCTTCAAGTGACCTCTGTTGCTTTCAATGAAATAAACTGTGGGATGTACCTTTTGACAGATCTGTGATTGATTCAGGTTAAATATAAATGTCTCATCAATCCTATAGGTGGTCCAAATTATACTCTAGTTTTGCAACCTTATCTTTCATTATTATTACAGGCGTTAAGTGTGAGGAGAAGTACAAGAGTGCCAAGACCAGAAGTACTTTGTGACAAAACATTTGGGAAAAAGAGGTCAGATGACAATAATAAATCTAATCTTGATTGCTATATGAATGAGCTCTGGTAAAAACTTATTAAAGTTTTTACCAGTTAATCAATAGTTAAATCTCTTAGCCTATATTTGAGGGTGCCCCTTGATTCTCGCCAAGTTGTGATCACGGTTGATCACCAAGCTAGGCGATGTTGTTTTATTTATGGGAATAAAGTTAAGGTTTCTGTACTTAAGGAAGGTTAATTTTGCTTCTGGTCCTGAATATGACTTCGGTAAGTAAGATAAATAAGTTTCTGTACTTAAGTTCCTGTTTGCACAGTGTTCCACGCGAACAGGATTGCCGCTAAACAAAAATCGCCAAGGAGGCACCCTGAAATATATTTTTACCAATTTCTTTATTACACACTGAGGAAAAAAAGGTCAAACAGAACTTTGATAAAAAAAGTTATACTCTTAAAATTAGTATATTAGCTATGTGGAATGTAGCTCAGCGTAAAATTTTACTACATTAATAAAATAAGCTAGCAGTATTCTTGGTCAGCTGTTAATGCAAGAGTGCTTAATATATCAAATTTTTACAGGCATTTCAGGTTCCTGTTATGTTAGTGTCCTAGACAGTGGTTTTGCTGGTACATCTCTTGAATTCCTTGAATAAAAGTGAGATTTTAAGTCCTTTATTTTTTAATTAAATACCGGAGTGTTGTAGAATGATGTTAGTTTCCATAAGAAAGTTTGAAACTACTTTAGGATAGCTCATTTGTATCAGGAGAATAAAACAATTTTACCTGGTTGATACAAAAGTTTTTGTGTGTAATATTGTGCTGCTTCCCTCCTGGGTGAACTCAGTGATATTCTGAGTAATTGTTGGTAAGATGGATGTCAACTGCTACAAGGAAATTTACAGTATCATTTTCAGTGGAGTTTATCTTGTTTTTAATCCATCTTTGAAAAATTTTACTTTTCTTATCCCACTTTAGCCAAATCAGCTTAGCTTATACCAAATTTTTTATGAATTACAGAAACAATACAAACTTATGTAATTATGAATTATATGAATTTTGGTAGCTTAATTACTTAAGCTGCCAGATATTCCCCGATAGATTTCTTAGTTATTTTTTAGACTAAAGTAATTTTTACACTTTTTATAATGATAATTCATCATGATTATATCATCTTTTTGTTGGATGTGGAACTGAATCTTTGATCATGAAATCTTTGGTATTAATCTATGTTTAATATTTTGTTGCTGTTTAATAAAAATATTTAAATTTTTTATATGTTTCAAAAATATATTTTTATTTATTATTTACCTGTTTATTTTTTACAGTTCATATCTTGCATTATGGATGAAACAATTTCTTGATGAAGGTACAGCAGTAAAGAGTGTCACAAAAGCTAGATGTTACAGGACAGAAGGAAACGATAAATTTAAAGCGGGCAATGATATGGAAAGTTTGTTTTTGTATACAAAAAGTGTTTGCCATGCTCCTAATAATGATGAAGAATTTTCTCTTGCCTTTGCAAACAGGTCTGCTGCTCTCTTCCGTTTACAGCATTATCAGGTTAAATATTATTGTACAATATTCTGTATAATTATACTAAATCACTTTAGTGTGGCCCTCACAAACAATATAGTAATAGTTCCAGTAGCTATAGGGGACAATAAGGAATCAAAATTTGAAGCCATGAATTTGCAGTTATATTTTTTTACATATAAATTTTATAAACAGAGACTATTTAAGTTTTTATTGCTATTAAAATCTATTTCAGTTTTAATAAGCTACTAAATTGTAATATTATTGCTAACAAAGTGAGAGTTTAAGCTATCAATGAATAATATTTTGAAGTGTAATATTTAATTTATTTTGAGTAATTTTAAAATATAATATTTTGTTTTGATCTAGACGTACTTATTTGAATATTGAATGTTGTAAAAATAATCTTAAAAAAAATTACTAATAGGCTTTGTAATATTTTTCTTTCTTTGTTTTATTTTTCTTCCTGTAGTAATAGTTTCTTTGTTTTTATAAAAAAGAAAAGAAAAATGGAATAACATTTTAATTATCAGATGTTTTTAAATGAAAGATTTTTCTAAATTTTCAGTCATTTTTAATCGCAACTCTTTAAGTTGAATTAAAAAAATTACTCAATATGTCCTGCAATATGGTAATGATAGTTAAGTAAACTATCTTTAGATACAGTAATTTATTATTTATAAGTTGCTAAGTATTGAACATTTTTTGAATATTATTGTTATAAAAATTTGAATATAAGAATTAATAAAAAAAATAAATATATGATTGATTTATAATTCTTGAATTACAGTATATCTCATCTCTATCATTGTTAAAGGTTTAAAAACATTAAAATCTATAAATTTTTTTTTTTTTCCTTTTAGGAGTGTTTGCAGGATATTGATATTGCACTGCAGTCTGGTTATCCTGAGCATTTAAAATATAAACTTCTTTTGAGGAAAGGAAAAATATATCTTATCAAGAAGCAGTGCCAACAAGCAATTCAAGTACTAAGAGATGCTGAAGTTTGCATGCCTGCTGGAGTTCAAAGTATATTTTATTTTATAATTTTAGTTTAGTTTTTAAAATTATTGCAAGAAAACAATCTGAGTTGGGTTTTCAAGAGAATTATAGAAGTAGAGGTATAATAAGATTTATCTCTCTCTTAATTTGTATAAGATAGCGTTAAATCTTTTTCTGTTAAAACAAGAATAAACATAAAAAAAATAATACTTACAGTGGATTTTTTTAATATTCTTCTCTCAGTTCATCATTTTGAATTATTGTATAGTTCTTTCTCAAGTGTTCTTAACACTTCTTTAAATATATTATCAACTATGAGTAAAAAGCAGATTGTCAGTTAACTTGATTTTTGTACATATGTGATAAACTAACTACTATAATTGCGTAAAATCTACCTATTCTATCTAATTTCCTAAAAGAGAGTAATACTTACTTGAGTAAGTCTAGTTTAGGCTTTTGTTTAATCCTTACATTAAGAAAATATATGTAGATGTATTTACTAATCTTTTAAACCTCTTTCTGATAAACAGTTAAGTACAAAAAATGAAGACTGATTTAAAAGAAGTGAAACAAGGATGAGATTTATCTTCACTACTTTTCTTGTATGTTTGAGAAATAGTGCAGGAATTAAAGAATAAATTTGAGAGTAACCATCCAAGAAGAAGTATAAAAATGATGATATTCATTAGTGGTGTTCTTTTTGCAAACCATAAACGAATTAGAAATTCTGAAAAAATTACATTGATGACATGGATTAATAGGGAAATAAATTAAATTTTAAATTAATAAGAGCAATACAAGGTTATCTAATGTTATAGAAAAAAGGAAAATAAGGATTTAAAATATTAAAATGTATTATAAGTTGCAGAATTTTTTATCTCATACCAAGTAAAGATGAACTAAGGTTGAATAAAGCAAACTGGCATATTCAAGAGAACTTTCATCCAAAAATGAAGTCTGGCAGTAACATGTACTGATGCAAGAAACATTTTTTTCTTTTTTAATTTGTTGTTTAATATATAGTAGCAGAGAAACATGTGTACATCTTCCAATGATCTAAAGTAGTGTAGATTATTGCCAATCTTTTTGGAGGAGACTATATGTTTAAAAGAAGTGGTTTCTGTATGGTTAGATCATATTTCTCTTTTTCTGAAATTAGATCTGTACTGAAAATACTCCAACCTGTAAAGTCAGTGTATCCATGATGTGATCTGGTAGTGAAGGTGTAGGCTGTCTACTGATCCAGGACTCATAACTGTTTGGTAGTTGTACAATAAGTGTAAAAGTTTTAGTGATTATTGAGAAATACAGGCTTCCTAATCACTGAATTACAAATATAAGTCTATGGGTATAGGTTTAAAAAATTGATTTTAAAAAACAAATGCCCAGGATATTAAAATTTAATTTTCTAAAAGGATTTTACAATATTATATTTTTTATTCAGTTTTATTTATTTTTTAAGTCTGTTTTACATTTTTTATTTTTTTTTAATTTAAAATATGGATAGGCTTAGGAAAAATTATTCTTTAGTAATGCAAAAATAAGAAGTCTATATTTTAATAAGAAAGAAACAAAAAATAATGTGAAGAGCTTGTCTCCAATTGTGAGCTATGAATTATGGGAATATAGAAATGTGAATTAAGTTTTATCCAAAGTTTTCTATTAATTTTATTGAATTTTAACATACTTAAATATGAGAATGGCTTCAACAAGATCATTACACCAATCTAATACCGATTAGTAACAATGACAAAAAGTGACAAAATTTGCCTTTATAGTTAATATAATTTTTTATTTAAAAAAAATAATCTCCCTTATTAAATTATCAAGAAAAGTTTGATAGGATCACCAGAGGAACTTCCTCTACAAAATAAAAGTTAAAAAAATAAATTTTACAGTTTTTTATTTTGTAAAGTGTATATAAAGTCAACATATTTTTATTTGAGTGTATATGTTTTTAATGAAGAGTATATGTTAAGAAAAAAAGGGAAATAGGTGCAGTTTTACAGAAAACATGTTTTACAAGCACAATCAATTTTAAAATAAATTGTAGTTTAACATTTAAGATAATATTTCTTGCAAAAATGACACAGAGGCTTCATTTTATGTTAAACATATTAAAAAGTGTATAAATGAGTAGTTTAGTAAGATAGAAAAAGCATTTTTTTTCTATCATTAACAGAATTAATTAATACATTAGTTTCTTGGTATGACTCAAATAATATGCAAAGAAAAAGCATTAGGTTAGTTATACATTGTTCAATTCTATATATGGATGTCATCAGTTTTGATTAAACAATTGTAGAGGGTAACTATGTATAACTTGACTGCAGATTGAATGGTATGGTTTTGGTGAAGCCATATTTTAATTTTATGATACCATTAAGTAAGAATTTTCCACTATATTTTAGGGATTGGTTTAATTTGTGTGCATCTATGATCTTTTCTAATTAAATAAAGTTATTTGTAGGTTCTGTTCGCAATGACTTGCAGAAAGTACTGAGTGTAGCAATTACAAATTGTAATTTGAATTCTAGTGATGATTATTCTGATGATGTTTTACTTCCAAAACTCAAAAATGGTGAAAGTAAAGAATTAATGTATGCATCGTCTGCTCTTAGTTTAAAGTAAGATATGTTGATTTTTTTTTTCCATATATTTCTATTTATTTAGATCATATTCCATTCATTTATTTTGATGATCTGTCTAGATCATTATTTGAAATATTGTTATTTTTTATATATTCTTTTTTTTTACCTCCACGACCATTGTTAGGTATTGCTTCAGATTATGAAATGAATGATTTGTAGCATATGTGAAAATGCCTATCTGAGCAGGATTTGAACCCAGGACCTCCGGATGAAAGGCCAAGATGCTTCCACTTACACCATGGAGGCCAGCATATTGTTCTTGATTTGAAAAAAATACACTAAATTGTAGAATTACATTAATCACCGCAATATTGAACATGTTTCAGTGTTTATAGATCTTATTTCATATCTTAATAAAGTTAGTATATTTTTCTCAATGAAGAAGACAATGAGAAACTATTCCTGGTATGGGAATGGGAAACCTGATTATGGCTGGCATGGGACCTTATTATTTTAAAGGTTTCTTCATCATTTTTAATAGTGACTTATAAGTTATAACCATTAATGTACATATTATTAGATTGATATGCCGATAATGAGGTAGTGGTCTCAAAAGGATGTTTTTTAATTAAGTTAAAAGTCTGTTTACAAATCTTGCTGTTGTACAATTACTCTATTTGCAAATATTTTGATGAAGTTAATAAACTTCTTAGTATCATCTTATTAAACATTAAATCATCTTATCATTAAACATCTTATTATTCATCATTATTCTTTAATTATAAATTCTCTAAACTTGTTCATAAAAAAACAAACAGTATATTATGTACATTCAGAACATTTAGAAAAATATTAATAATACACGTATTTTATAAAATTAGTGAGGGAATCATTACAGAATGCCCATAGTTGATAAAACTGTGGTTGACAGAAAGATAAATATATGTTTTTAGTTCTGGAATATTTGTATGTAACTTATTGATCTGCAAATGATGTCCTTCCTACAAAATGTCATGTTATACGAGTTGTATTAATTTTCTCAAACTGCCTTTGCTAGCTAAAAAGTTACTGATTAGTTTTTCCTGAATGAAACTAAAATTGTTGGTTTAGATTTTTTTTGCTTTACTTTGAATTAAATTTATATTCATTAGTATGTTCTTTTCTGTCTTATCTTCCCATCAAATGTTGAGTGATTCAGCTTTTGCACGTTCACTTTACTAGACATAAGGTATCTTTAAGTGAAAGAAACTGTTTTACTTTTTAAAAAAAATTTTTTTTTTTTTCATTGTAATGTTACGAATTTTAGATTCATTGACATTAAACAATCTGCTAACAATGCTGTTACTTAACTTCTTTTCCTGGTTTACCTTGCATTCTAATTTTTCATCATTTAATCATGGTATTTGCCACCAAATTCAGGCTTTGAGTTTTCATAATCGTGTTTATAAATTCTGGAGACCCTCTAGTCGCTTTGTCGCAAGTCTTTCTGCAGTCCACTCTGAAATGATAGATATTCCAGATTTCAATGAATTTTAAATGTTATTGTTACCCTGAATAATGGATTCTCTTATAGTTGATTAATTAATCATTGATTACCATCGTCATACAGTATATCTGCTATGGTTTAGTCACTGCAGAGAAAAAATAAGAAAAATTGTTATAATACTTCAGAATAATTTCTGATGTAAAGCAAATGCCTAGTTACAGATTCTGTGGACAAAGATTGTAGACAACCTGCTGATACATCCAAACTGAGTCAGACACTATATGGTGAGTAGAAGGGATAGTTTTCAGTTTCATTTGTTACTAAATTGATATCAAGAGAAGTATCCAGTATCTTACAGTGAAGTTATAATGAATTTATATAATATATCAATTGTGTGCATTAACATTTATTATGATGTTTTTTCTAGAGAGAATTCAGAAAAAGGAAGGCATATTGTTGCAAATGTTGATATTAAAAAAGGCGATGTTTTATTTTTTGAGAAACCATTTGCTTTTGTAGTTTTACCAGGACCATCAGAAACTGTTTGTCATCACTGTTGTACTCCAATTCATGCACCAATTCCGTATGTTATATGCATTTTCATTATCTTTTTTTTAATTTCATCTATCTCTTAAGTTATAATTATAATTTGTTTAAGTCTTCAACTTCTAGTGTTATTAATATCTGTAAATGCAGATTTTATGGATGATATCAGGAATGGTTGCTATTTTATGGATTACAAAAAAAAATTATTCCAGTATTTGTATAAGAAAGAAAAAAAATTTATTGAAATCTTAATCAGAACTTTGTGTGTAGTTTCTTATAGATTCACTGGAATTGGACTTAGTTATTTATGAAAAAGAGAGATAACACAAAGTAATTTTTTGACATTAATTTTATTTATCTAGTTTTAATTACATTTTTTAATTCATCCTCCAATAGTCGCTTTGATATTGGAGGGACAGGTAGATGGGAAAAATTGTGCTGGCAGGCAACATTTGGAATATGTAAAACAATTTGTTAGGGATATAGGATGAAGGGATATATCGAAATGAAATGACTGGCAATAGATAGGGAATCTTGATGAGCTGCATCAAACCAGTTAAATGACTGAAAACAAAAAAAAAATCTTGTTTAATTTTAAATTATATATTTTAAGTTTTGACCTGATTTTGTAAGTTTTTTCTCATATAAAAACAATCATATTCAAGAGGAAATAGATAGGTATGACAAATGAAAAGTTAAAAAGAAACAAAATCTTTTGGTCTTCGATTTAGGAAAATCAATTATTTCTTTTGATATACTGATTTTTCAATGGAAAACATGAATGAAAGTAATCAGAATGCTACAGTATTTAATATGTGATATTGAATGTTTTGACATTTTAACTCTTTTTCATCTTTGTGCCCCGATTTATTACCAGTTGTTGGCAGTCAAAAGGAAAATTGTAATTCAGCAACTTGAAATAGTTCTATAGTGGTAGTATTGAACTATATCCTCAGATTTTTCAATCAGATTATCCTACCTCTTGTAAATCCATGACTAGCCTTTTCCTTTTGAAGTATTAATTTGAAAAATTCAGTTATTTGCTGGAGTTTTACATTAATTTTTTTGAGTTATTCAAGCCTGTATGAATTTCAGGAGTAAAAATGAAAGTAATCAATCATAGGTTTCCCTGAACTGGTAAAATTATTAACATTTTTTGATGGTATAATAATAGTTGTCATCCAACAGTTCAAGAACTTCCTGCAAAACTCCATCACATCTGAACAACTTCCCATTTTTTCCAAGTTGCATTGCTTTCTGAACCGCCTCCTTGAAAATCTACGATGAGAATCAGAAGTGATGACTAGCTCTTTCATGAGGGACCTCTTTATTTTGGTTTAAAAAAGTTGGCAAGTATGTAAAAAATAGAACTTTGTGTAATAATTACACAAAACAAGATGAACTTTGTTTATGTAATTATTACATGTTCAGATGTTTCCTAATTTAATCAAGATAAATTCTTAAAATTAATTCAATTTTTATTAGTATTACAGATCCTAATTTCTAATGTTGCAGTTGTGATAAATGTGTCTCAGCTGTGTATTGTAGTCAGACATGTTGTAACGATGCATGGAAAAAATATCATCTGTGGGAATGTGGTGGCCTTGAATTATTCTATTCTTTAGGTATTGCCCATCTTGGATTACGTTTAACTCTTATTAATAGTACAGCTGTACATGATATACGTTACAATCAAGTTATGTCTTTAATGTCTCATATTGAAGATTTGCAACTTGAAGATGCATATCAATATAGTTTGGTAAGTTTTATTTCTGTTTGTATTTTTGATTTAGTTTAGTAGATTAAGAATAATTATACAGTGAAACCAAGGCATCTACTTGTTAGTAGTTAAGTAATTTCTAACTTCATTTCAAAGCTGGGATTAAAAAGATGAATCGTATTCCCTTCCTGGTCATAAACATGTTGTAGGCATATTCAGGGATTGCAGCTAATTTACCCCAGCTGTAAAACAAAACGGATTCCCAATTAGGGACTGCAGTAATTGAGTAGAGTTACTCATTTAAGAATGATGAGTTTATTTATCTCTGTTTTTATACTTATTACGTCAAACATTTTCCAGTTAGTTATTCATATCATTTGATGTATTTTTATCCCATAATTTTTAATATTTTTATTTTATTTTTTCAGACTGCAACATTGCTTTCATTGTACTTAGAAAAAAAAACCAGTTTCTTCTTAAATAATGAAATGAAAGGATCTGTTTTTAAAATCGGTGGTCAAATAATGCATCATATTTGTCAGTTAGTTTGTAATGGACACGCAATAACAAAAATTCTGCCAAGTTCAGGAGCTGGATCTGCTGCTGCTGTCGGTGGAATAATTGAATCGTGTCAAGTGGAATGGGTAGCAACTGCCATTTTCCCTTCGGCTAGTATGATGAATCACTCTTGTGATCCAAACATCATTAACAGGTAAATCACCTTGGTGTCTCCTCTTATTGCCACTACTTTGGCCTTATACGTTTTTGGCACTACTATTTTAGTGGAATTTTATTTCTGTTGCTATTGAAATAAAAAAAAGTATGTAATATATCTGAAAAAGAGAAGTTATTAATGAAATAAAATTGTATGTACTTTTCATTTTTTTAAATGTGTATATGTAATTTAACAGGCATACAAGGAAGTTATGTAGTATCCATAACAGTTTTTTTTATCTTTAAAATTTAAAGGTGGGTCCTCCCTGTAAGGTGCTCTACTTGTCTCCCTTCTACTCCACTCCTATAACCCAGCATGTGGAACACATATACTGGTTGCCACAAAAGTAAGACCTCCAAATGTTACAGAGTTGAATTTATGTTTTTTGTTAATATTTGTTCTACCATATTCATTTATTTTTGTTATTTATTTATTCTACTGAATTAGTTTTATTTATTTATTTACACTACTATATAAATTATTTTGTATGAAGTAATGTTTATAAAATATAATACATATTAACAATGTTTTATGTAATTAACATAATTTTATGTTTATTATAGTATGAATTTAATACTCCTACAGTATTTATACTTTTTTTTTTTAATAATGATTATAATTATATTACTTTTACTCTCTTTTCTTTAATACTTTATTTATATATGTATTTTTTTTGCATAATTTAATATTTCTATTTTGTACAAAGCTCAAAAGAATATTAGTTTTTTTTAAGTAAGAAATTTAGAAAAAATAAAACTACGAAGGCTATACTAGCAGTCGCCATTGCTTCCTGGGTAGTTGTAAATGTTTTGCAAGTAATTGCATCTGCTTTATTTTGCAGAAGATCTTAGAAATAACTATGCACACTGAAATAATATTTTTTGATTGTCTTCGGATTGATTTTACTGATGATTAATTTATTGATTTATTTATGTGTAATGCCACTGATTCTGTAGCATGTGAACTGAACGAAAACTGTATGAAACTGTACATGTACAACTGAAGAAGTTTTATATAATATATCAGACTGACAATTATACATTTGTATAATTTCAGTAAATGATTTATTACAACAGATGACTATGTGTACGTGCTATTAAAAATAATTTTTGTAAATAACTATGTCACTTCAAAGAAAATCATAACATTATCGCGTATAATAAATAAATAGCTCATTTTTTACACTTTTATATTATGACATTATTTCTGTCTATTTATAGCAAAACCTTAATTTAACATACTTGAAAGAAAAAAGTACATATACTTCCAAGAAGTAAATAAATTATTTATATACATTTTGAACAAAATATTAGGCATATGTATTTTTATTTCTAATAAAAAATTTCCAGAATATATTTTGTTACTATAATAATGACTTCATAATTAGGTATGGTGCAAGGCATTGCAGATTAATTGATACTTTGGTTGCTGGTGTGAGAAGTCACTGAAAGCAGTAGAGGGAATGCCAAAGCATATTGTGGATTTGCCTTCAGATATTACATACACTGTAGTCTCCAGCAGTGTACTTTCTATCCAAAGCAGTGTTTCACACCATAACAGTATCCAATAGTGCTTTTCTTTTCTCACATTTTACAAAAAAATAATATATTGATGTTACCATTATTCTTTCTCCTTGTCATATCTTTAACTTTCTTTGACATTTTCTTTCTAAATCATGCTTTACCCATAAAATCTACCAGGAATATTCCTTCCCAATTTCTTGTCCATAAACACAAGGATCTGATATTATTTCCACTCTTAATCTGTTACGATCCATTTGGGCTATTTTATTATTATTCTCTCTTTTATTGTTATTATTCTAATTTTATTTTATTATTCTCTCTTTCTAATGCATCTTCTTCTAGATTTACTGTTCGGGGAACACATACCTTCAATATTTTTATACACTCCCTAATAATTCTTATTTTTATTGTTGCTCACTTGAATTTTCCCTCATAATTTTTTATTCCTTATTAATTAGTATCCCCACTCAGTTTCGATACAAATTATGCACATTTTTTAGTTCTTTTTCTTTATTACCTTTGTTTTTTGTATCAACTAATTTCTAAAAGCTCAATTTTTTCTTTATCTTATAATTATTTCCTCAATCCTTTCACTATGTGACATCTCAATCATTAATATTTGCTCATCTTTCTTTCTTCCCTGTCTTTCTTTTGTTCATCCACTTGCCACAATATGTTTGCTAACTGGGACTACTGATTGCTTGCAGATTGTGCTCTAGCCAGCCTTGGTCTCTTTTTATTTTGTATATTGATTTTGAACTTACATACACCAGAGATGGGTACAAGGGCATTTTCTTTAATCATTCCCAGCAGAAAAAGAAATCAGAATAGCCAAATAAAGTGAACTTCTCTAGCTATATAAATCCAACAAAGATTGTGAAAAGAACAAAGGTTAGCTAAATGAAACTAACAGACATATTAAGAATAATATGAGTATCAGAGTATATAATGCTATTTTAGTAGAAAAGACACCAAGGAGAAGAAAAGAAAGTCTAAACGCTTTCATGGCCTCAAACTTATATATGATTCAAAATTTCAGCAGGATTGTTTTTGTTTTTTGAGCCAATAATAAAGGAATTCCTTCATTGCCTCAAGGTTGTTTTCGTAATTAGGGAAGTCATATTATAGATCTCTTGTAATATGTAAGACATAACTTCACTTATACACAAGTCATTTGAAATCATTTTGAATTACCATATTTTGTATGTAAAAAACATTTATCTTTCCATAGTTTATCTAGAGCATCTATACTTCAGCATGGAGTTGTCTTGGTTTATGAATAGGTTAGCATTCTTTTTGTGGTTACAGTTTAAGAGTAACATATGGCCAAGTTTCTTTTGCACTTAAGTATTGTTTGTTTATTAGATATTAAGCAGTAAGTGTAATTAAGTTTATATGTGACTATTACATCTAATTATTAAATTATTAATTATGGATTAAAGTAAAATTTTTATAAGATTGCTGTGTTACATTTTTACAGTTTTTCTAAGGAATTTTTGATTGTTCATGCAGTAAGAGATATACCACGTAATGAGGAAGTATTTAATTGTTATGGTATGTGTATATATTTTTAAAATACGCTTAGTTAATTGAACTAGTAATGTTGTAACATACTCTATTGTATATATAATATTGATAAAACTAATAAAAATTATCTAACAACATATCAAAATAGTAAATTTAATATAATCTTAGCAGTTTATACAATTTATTTATGAATCAACATATTCATCCGTAATAAAATATCAGATAATACATTACCATCGTCACATGTAAAAACAGGTAGTTGTCGTAATCAATTGAATTAAATATTGTTTATGAATTTTAGCTATTAAAAGAGATATATCATTTTAAATAATTATTTTTAAAATGTAGAGTGTAATGATGAAGTAGATAATAAATATTACCAAGATAAGTTCTCTGTTGTCTTAATAATGTAAAAGACCAGATCTTTACATGTCATCTAACTGGAAATTTCATCATGACAAGAATCCCGGTTGTATAACTATGGTTCATACTGAATCTACATGACCTGAATTTCATCTATTTTCAGATGAACAATAAAATATAATATCATTTGTACAATATTCTTTTTTCTTTCTTCTTTCTATTTCTATTTCTTTTTTATAGAAAATTATTCTGATTAAAATATGGTTATAATTTGTGACAAACTGGAAATGCCATTAAATAAAATTAGCAAGAAGATTATTAAAAGAAATTATTAAGCTTAAAAGCATTATTAAAAGAAATAGATTTTTTAAAAATGTGGAGGTTATCAATTTGAGTAATTTTATAAAAATATTTACGGAAAGTTGTTAATTACTAATAAAGATTTTAAATTACATAATATTGAATAATTCAATCTACAAATATAAAAATAGATTTGTAAATATTTGAAATAGAAAAAAAAGTAAAAGGGTAAGAAAGGCATTTTTACCCATTATAAATTCATTTTTTTAAATAGTTTAATATTCTCTAGAAGAAATTAGGCAGAAATTGAAAGATAAAATTTGGTTAAAAGTTTTAAAGAATTAAAAATAAAATATACATCCAAAAAGAGATAATTTTTTTAAAAAAATGTAATAAAATCTTTAAAAAAATACAATATTCCATTAAAAATGCCAACTTCAGAAACTAATACCTGTTTAACAATTTACTATTTAGGTTCTTACTAAGGTATTAAGATTCTAGAGTAATAAACAAGAAAGAACTTAGCAACATATACAATCCAACCGTTTTAACTAATAGGGATTCTACTTATTGCTCAGATCTGCATTATCTGAAACATCTCATGTGGAACCATGTAATGTGTTAAAAAAACCACTACACTATTTGAGTGTGAAGAGGACATAGACATGAATAAAAAATATATGGCATAACTGAATATCATTCTGAAAATTTCCCGTAATAGTCTGAATATTTCTAGAAATATTCAAATATTATTTTGTTTTTTCAAATTTGTGTGTAATCAGAAGCCCTTGCAGCCATTTTTGACCATACATCATATTTTATAAAAATATTTTTAATGTTTACACTAATTATGGTGTAATATTTTCCAGTAAGAAAATAATTTATAGGAAGTTATAATTTTTTATTTTGATTTTAATCTATCTGGCAGTAATTTTTTTCAATTTTTACACTATAGAATAATGTAATAAAAATCATTATCTTTTGTAGTTGAATAACTACACAATTTTACATTTCTTATACTATAGCTTATTTTTGTAATATGATTCTCTGTTTTATTATTTTTAATGCGATTGTATTATATATTTTGTAGTGGTTTTTTTTATTTTTTTCTTGTCAGGTCCCTTTTATCGCAGAATGAGCACAAAAGAACGTAAAGAAGTATTGAAAAACCAGTATTTTTTTGACTGTTTGTGTCTACCTTGTAAAAAAGAAGGTAACGATGATTTTTTAGCAAAGTTTTCAGCATATTTATGTTCCAAATGCAGTGGTCCATTATTGCCTTTAGATATAAAGAAAGGGACATGTTTGGATTGTGGTAATTTTCAACCAGTTGTTAAATTAATGGAACAAGTTTCATCGGCTGATAAATTTAATGACGAAGGTTAGTTAATTGTTAAAAACCTAAACACTATTCTTATGCAATTTTTATGTGTATATTTTGAATTACTGCTCCTGTTTTTACTTTTAATACTATAACTATTATGGCTGCCTGAAACTTAACATGAGGAACCAATTAGCCCTTGAAAATGGTACAGCCAATCCCAAAAATAACAAGCACCTTGTACCTGGAACATCAAGAAAAATGAGTAAAGTGGTTTCCCATTTTCTTCTTATTTGAGTTATGCGTATCATAATGCTAAGCCCACTGAAATGGAGTTTATATTCATACTTACTAGTGAAATCTACATGTCAGTCTGATTGCCACAGATATTGGTTATAGCAAATTAGTAACTTAAAATCGAACAGAGTTTACTTGAACTGCAGTTATTTGAGTGTCACCATTAACGCGGTTACAACTAGCACACCTATTAGTTGGGTTTGTTACTTCTTTCATGTGTTGATGTCATTTGCAAACTGTTTGTGTTACATTACAATATAATTTTATTCTTTGCAGATTTGTTTTTCTAAAATGGCCTTATTTCATCAAGGAAGGAGCTGCTGTATGCTGTAAAGGCAGCTTATGTGCATTCTGGATCTTTTCATGAAACATGTCAAATATTCATGGAAAAATTTCTGAATTCCAGTATTCCAACTAAGACTAGCATACACGATGTGATTAAAAAAAAGCATATAACAGAATCAATCATAAATGAGAAAGGAAATAGGCATTGGAACATTAGGATTAGAGACCATTCCAGTTGACTGAAAATTTTAGCTGATATTTAAAGAAATGCTGCCACTTCAAAAAAAAAAATCTATACATAAGTTACCATAATAAAGTGATAACTATAAAGTAAAAACTATAGTCGTTGAAGGAAGTAAATCACCTACTTACCCAAAAGGTAAAGTGAGTTCACGTGGACAGAAACGCAGAAAAACACAAAAATAAAACTAATAACAAAACTGAGATACTGATACTAACAAAGTTAGTGTTAGTCTTGTCAAGATACACCCTGGAAATTTCTGAACCTGAGTGTTCATTATTTTGTGGCCTGATATTGATATTTGAACTCACTGACTCTCCACCAAACAGCCTTTGAGGAGCATCATTGTGTTCTTCTCTGGGCTGAAAGTCATCTTGTGCTGATGAGCCCACAGCTCAAGCACCCTGCAAGCATGAATGGCCCTGTGCTTTCTGAAGAGTGCTCTCTCTAAGAGCATTCGTTAACCAGCAGGAGTTCTATCGTCCACATAGACCCAACAAGACACCCACTGGGTAACCTCAATAACAAAAGATAGTCAAACTTCACCACCCACAAGAGAGGACCCAACACACTACCTTGGGAACAACACTTCATGGCTGCCCTTGCAGAGCGACACATCCTGATGACTGATTTTAACAGCTGCAGTTCATTATCAATGCATTCTTGCATTTGTAATTGGAAAATGGCAGAGAGCCACCATAGGTTGTTAAGTGCTCCAGAAATGTCTAGGAATATCCCCAAGACATATTCCACCTCCTTGGCCAACATTGCACTCATCACATGAAGTATAGCATCCTCAGTGCCTTTTCTGGGACGAAACTTGTACTGGTTTTCCATCAGCAACCTGTATGAAGGCAATCTCATTTATATGAAGATACAACACTTTCTCAAAGACCTTGCCAATAACTGATAGCAATGTCAGGGCCGATATGATGAACTGACAACTGGATTCTTGTCACCCCCCTCCTTTAAACAACAATTTTACATTCCCTTTCTGCCAAACAATAATTTATTAAATACGCATGTGATAATTCTCACATTAATTCCAACTGAGCAATTAAGGAGTTCAGCTGTCAGTCTATCAAAATTAGGCGCTTTACATCTACCAACTGCAGATAGCGCGATGCACCTTGACCTCTGCAATCTCCATAGTTAATGCATTCCCGTAAAACACAGCGACCTCACACCATACCTCAAGATAGTATGCAGTTTCTCTAGCTTTGCTATCACCAAGGAGATCATCATCAAATAGTCTATGTAAAATTCTGGAGGTACCCAAAACCATGCCCTGCCGGGTTGAGAGAACAGAGAAAAGAACTTCCTTTTTTATAGGGTTTATGACATTATGTCCTAGGACCTTATACACAACTCCTTGTTTCCGTGGTCATCTACAAAGGAATGCTACAAGTTGCTCTTGGTCATATGGACTTTATGAAAATAGTTGGATCTCTGATCCCTGTATTCACCAATAAGAACTGCTTGTTGCTCAGGATCACCTGTACGTTGAGAGGCCCTCCGAAAATGACAGATAGCTTTCTTCATATTAGATAATTCTATATTCCACCAAGGAGTCAGCCTCTCTTGAGCAGCAGAACTGCGGGTAGCGGGTAATCGAGTACTCAGCGGCATCCATAAAAGCCACTGTTAACTTCTAGGCCAGTCGTGTCCAGACCCTGATCTAAAATGGAAAGTCTGGCTACAAACTTCTTCCAATCCACATGCATGTGCAGAAGTCAACCTCACTGAATCAGAATGTTACAATGGTAACAATCACGCATACCATCAATGATTTCATAAACAATTAACCAATGATTGCTTCAGCAATTGTCAACCATTCTCCAGTTGCAAATATGGCAGAAATATACCTACCACGGAGACATCAATGTTCATTCCACAAACAGTCGATGCCCATCCACCCGCGTAAATGAGCAGTTAACCAGGTTCATTAAAAACCTGCATAACATGTTGGGCTATAAAATAATCAACAATATAACAATCAGTCAATCAACTTACCACTAATATCAATGAGACCACTATGCCACAAATGTGACTTAGCCGACGCTAATGTCTGCACCAGTGAGGATGGACTCAGACCAGAGAATCTGAGGATCCTATCCCAGACCTCAAGATGATGTTCAGCAGGGTCACAGTATTGAAAATATGAACTTTCAACGTAAAGATGCAAGTTTATAATATCCAAACATACGACAACATGATGCTCATTAGAGAACTGTTAAAGAAAAACACACTCTTCTGCGCAAACAACGGACATACTATTAGAACCATGAAAAAACTTTTTCCGAGAGAAACCTGGCAGATCACCAGAAACAAATGTAGGGATGTTGCAATAAAACAACATCCAAATTCTTACAAAGAGCAAACTCACCATGCTCTACCTGAACTGTGTATATGCAAACAGTGAACCTGTGCGTTCAACTGACCAAAACTAATTATGTAAACCTATCGATTTATATAGTACATGTTGACAGCTCCTTGCTGTTCACAGTATGCTTATGGTCCTTGTGAAAATACTTGCAGTTAATGTAAATAGGTCCCTCAGACCTCTTACCCTTCACACTGATGCTCTTCATCTCCA
The DNA here is from genome assembly GCA_010016005.3 of Zanna intricata. NCBI lineage: Eukaryota > Metazoa > Arthropoda > Insecta > Hemiptera > Fulgoridae > Zanna > Zanna intricata. The sequence goes on along the minus strand of JAAAKQ030475246.1, from coordinate 2,453 downwards.
TAATGTGCACAGACCACTGCCAGTTGTTTACAATTCTTGGCTATAAGACCATATTGGTAGCACTGGACATCTTAGTATGCTCTAACTTCTCTAACCCTGCACGAAAAAAGTCTATGAACAACCTGCCTTGTTTCACAAAGCTATCAGGAATCTCAGGAGTACCCTTGAATACGTCATGATAAACCTCTGCCTCATGCCTACTTGATTTAAATAGCATGATGGGTGCCGTGTTTGTTAACGGTTGATCAGAAACGCATTCAAATTAACATTTCTCAGTAGAGAAATAAAAAACTGTGCTTCCATTGCTTCCACATCACCATATTCGCTAGATTTAGCTCAGAGTGATTATTTTCTGTTCCCCAATTTGAAAAAGATGGCTTGGTGAGCAAATACTTGCCTCTAATGACAGTCATACCTGAGACAGATATCTATTTGCAAAACTTGAGAGGTCTTATTTTACTCAAGGAATAAATAAGTTTGAAAAGTGATGGACTAAGTGTATTATTTTAAAAGATGACTATGTTGAAAAATTTTTTTATAATTTGGATAAAATTTTGTTTTCTTTCTTAAGCTGCAAACTTTCTGAACCTCCCTTATATACTAGTAAAGATTTTGGTTATTTATAAATTTTGGTTTATTTATATTAGAAACTAGTTTATTATGTGCAGTTATAAAATTATAAAATACAATAAAAAATTGGTTTTGTAATCATTCTACAGGATTTTCAAAGATGGAAAATGATCAAGTGGATGAAGCTATTAAAATATTTGAAAAAAGGTTAGAAAATATTAGTAAATGTTTATACAGACACAACATTCAAATCAGAGAATGTAGGGATAATATAGCGAAATGTTATGCTACATTAAGTAAGTAGTATTTTATTTATTTATAGCTTACCTTCAATTTGTTTCTATCATTTCCTAATGTCTGTAAGGACTAGTATATAAATTCATGGTTTCAGCAGATTAATGCACTGCTGATTCCGTTTTATGTTTATGTGAGAGATTTTGTATTGGTTTTATAATATGTTTATCTCTTGAAATGCAGTATTTAAATTCACACAAGTTCTATTAAAGAACATCCATGTGAATGGTTACGCTGAAGTTTATCAAAATGCTAATAAATTTGATTTTTCCAAACTGCATTGTATGTGTGTGTGTTTTATATTTATATATATATATATATTTTATATTCAAATAATTAACATTTTGACTAAATAAAATTTAACACTAAAATCAGATTTAATTAACAGAATTTAATATTATATGAAATATAAACCACCAAACAGTAATTAGATTTAAACTTACCATATTGTTTTTCAATAACCAGGCTATCATGAAAACCAATTATTGGAAAGTAATATAGTAAATTAACTTATCTAATTACATATTTTGGTGTTTTATATTTAGTATATTTTTAAATTTTGTTTCCTCCAACCAATTTTCCAGCTACTGGCAAGTCTGGGTGTATGTGTATAGGCAAATGCAATTAATGATACCAGCTTGCCAGGCATGGTGCAGTGCAATGTAAGTATAAACATACTGTTAAACAGGTAGTCTGGAACAGACTCAGGTGATCACTCCTTAGATGTTTGGTTAATTGAAATCCAACCACCATAGAACACTGGTATCCTAAGTCTACCAGGTGGGCTGAAAAGTTTGTAGGCTGACACATAGGTGGGATGGCGCTACTAGTATTAAATCCATATGATTTTTAGTTAGCCCTAAGCTTCAAAAGACATGTGTATAAATTTGATAGCTGTTATACTATTAGTTTGTGAGATATAGCATTTTGAGTGAGGCAACTTTTGTTAGTTTGAAAAAAGTGGATAAAAAGGAATTTCGTGTTAATAAAGCATTGCTTTTTGGCAAAAAAAAATACTGTTGAAGCCAAGGCTTGGCTTGATAAACATTATTTGGACTCTGCACCAAGAAAATCAACCGTTGAGAAGTGGTTTGCTAAGTTTAAACGAGATGAAATGAGCACCGAGGACGATGCACGCAGTGGATGCCCCAAAGAGGCTGTTACCGATGAAAACATAAAAAAAATCCACAAAATAATTTTGGATAACCGTGAAGTGAAGTTGATCGAGATAGCTGAGACCCTAAAGATATCAAAGGAACATGTGTTGGACATATTGTGAATGAATATTTGGGTATGCGAAAGCTCTGTTCAAATTGGGTGCCGCACGAGCTCACAATCGACCAAAAACAACAATGAATTGATGATTCTGAGCATTGTTTAGAGCTGTTCTAACGTAATAAACCCAAATTTTTGCGTTGATATGCGACAATGGATGAAACATGGCTCTATCATTTCACACCGGAGTCCAATTGACAGTCAGCCGAGTGGACTGCACGTGATGAACCGACTCCAAAGCATGGAAAGATGCAACAGTCGGCTGGCAAGGTTATGGCATCAGTATTTTGGGATGCACATGGTATAATATTCAT
>JAAAKQ030475235.1:0-23054 GCA_010016005.3 Zanna intricata | reverse complement strand
GCCAGCATAAAGAAAAGTACACAAGTACAGCTGTTTCCGCCCTGGACGTGGAACGTAGATGGAATGTTCCGGACGTGAGGATTATCTACCTCAGGGCTATCATCATCATCACCATCACCACCACTATCATCATTTTAGTATTTTGGTATCTATCATTTTTATAAATTATTTTTTTATATTACTCAAAACATACCTATAATTATTCATTTTATTTATTACTGATGCAATTGATGTTTATTTTAAATTTAAATTAACTATTGTTATTTATTTATGGTATGTCTCAGTCTTATGATTTTCAAGTTACATTATAACAGTATTTTCTACCAGAGCATTTTATTGTGATTACCTATTTCAACCATCCTCGCACGGCTATTAGTTAGGTATTGCGCTAACAAGTTGAATTTTTCTTTTGAATCCTAGATTTGTCTCATTATTCTTTTGAGTAGTTTTAATTGCGATTGATCAATTAATTCTAATCTACTCGATTACAATGCAGCATAAATTAATCCATAAGAATATGAAATATTCATGTTAAATAAACAGATACATATGAATCTTGGGTTACATCTCATTAAAATTTTTCTTTCCTTTTTTATGTCCTGTTTCTTCCTGCAAATGATATTTTTATTTAAATTCTCTTATTTATTTATCCATTTTATCCGGTGCTGTAAGTGATTAATTCGTAGGAATTAATGGTCTACAACAAATTGTATAATTTGTTCATTATGCCCACTCCTTTAGTAAAAAAGTTTTTGGTACACTCCAATTTAGTTAAAGGTACTGTAACTTTCAAAATAATGGACTAAAAAGGTCCCAACCATTGTTTTTTTACAGAAGATCTTAGAATATCTTTTGTCACAGATATGTTTTTTCTGCTAGAACTGGAATAAATACCGTAGAATCGTGAGGGAATCAAGTCACTGGTCTGTAGGAGACTAGAACTTTAGAAATAATGAATGATGGGGAAAAATAGCAACGTTGATTGGGGGTGTAAGAAACCTATAGTTCTGTTAGTATAAACCGACCCTCCAATTATGGCCTGGCTGAACAGTTTATAGTTCTGACGGATACTTCCACATGTCACATTACGAGAACAAGGGATGGTTTCTTTTGGAAATTTCATGCGGTTCTTGTACAATTATTTTTTATCTCCGGAAGAAAAGCAAATCTTCTAATCTTCAAGTCCGTTCTGAAGTACAATACATTACAACCTAAAACATAAATGCATATTCAATAATAATAATTTATATAAAAATATAATTACCTATCACACCGATCGCTAAATTCTGTGATGCGGATACACCTTGTTTATTACCGGCTGTACACCGATACATGCCCTTGTCAAGATCTCGTTGAATATTGTTGATCAGTAATGTACCATTTGGAAAGATATGCTGACGACGGTTGATGGGCAACTTCTTTCCATCTAATAAAAACAATGAAAAATATAAATTTTACCTATATAAAATTAAAACTAAAAACTTATTGACAAAAGAACGAGTAGAATCTTCAAAAGATCAGGAAGCATAATCTACATGCTAGAAAAGCGAATAATTATTATTATTATTTTGCATTAGTTATTTTTTAACAAATGTATAAAATCGATCCATTGTAGCGATTGAAACATGTGGTTCAACCTATTTTAGGCACCTCTGTCAATAATTCGATTTCATCCGAATCTATTCGAATAAAATTTAACCCGCAGATCAACGGAGCATCCGTTGATCCGTATATCTTCACCTCGAAACGTTCATAATATGTTTGAATTTTCTAACACTGTACTAAGAATCAAAAACTAGAAAATACTTCACAAGAATATCATTATTTTTTAAAATTAAGTTTTCTAAAAAATTTTCGTAAGCTGCATTTGACTTGTATTTTAGAAAAGTGTTTCTGTGAAAAACAAGATTATTTTAAAGTCTTAATAGATAGCTATTTTTTTTTTTTTTTTTAGTAAAGAATATTATATATAACGGGTGCTCCAAAAAGGATGCAGCAACCCTGAGATTAATAAGGTAGAAGTCACGCATAGGTAAATTTTATTTTTCCCTACGTGTCCGTTGGCAACACTATACTTAAAGTTGGCAGCTTGTAATAGTTGAAGTATCCATCTTATTCACTAACGTTATACTACTATAAATTCGTCTTTATTGTGTTAACTATTCGTTTTGTAATTACGAAAGTGTGCTTATTATTGAGATTTATTGCGCGTATAAATCTTATGAACGATATTGAAAGACGAGTTTCGGATAAAATTGTCCAATTTTTCATTTTATCGCATCGGTGTTGTCCAATAACTGAAAGAAGTAGACCACTGAAAATGTTTACAATATTGTCGTCAGTTTCGTTCTCTTGTGGATGACAACGGTATTGAAATTTTGGATCGTGTTTATTTCAGCGATGAGGTATGGTTTCACTTGGATGGCTGCATTAACAGCCAAAACTGTAGAATAAGGAACGTGAAAAATCCTCACGCTTTCATGAACAACCATTACAGGCACTTAAAATTGGTGTTTGGTATGAGATCTCCTGGTGTCGTGTAATAGGGCCTTTATTTTTTTATCTAGCACTTTTAGTTTTTGACAAATCTGCAGATGTTATGGTTTATCGCAACTTAACCGAATAGTTTATCGCTATGTTAGATTTGCATGAACGAGAGTATTGGTTCCAGTAGGATAACGCATCGTGTCATACTACTAATGAAACGCTAGATTTGTTAAGGAAATTTTTTGGCCGTTGTTTGATAAAAAGGTTGTAGCCTCCAAGATCCCCAGATCTTACACTAGCAGACTTTTTCCTTTGGAGTATTTAAAATGTGTAGATTTTAAAATCAATCCGCATACACTTGACAAATTGAACGCTAACATTGAAATTGGGATTTCAAATATTACGAAAAGCGGCTGCAAATGTTATAAAACGTGTATGAACCTGCACTGGGATCATAGGAAATCATTTTGAACATATATTGTAAAGCTATTAAAAGTAATTTGAATATTTTTGTGTAAGTATTTTATTAATATTAATATCTTCGTCGTCAAACAAAGGGTTTGCGTTCTTTTTGAAACGGTTGTTATATTTCTTTATTTGGGACTCGGACATTTTTCGGAGCCACATTGAGTAACTCAGTACAAAAACGGAAAATTTACAAAAAATTGAAAGGTAATATTTCGTTTTACTTTTATTTCTAATCGATGTTGCTATTAACAAGGATCTCGAAATGTCAAATAACCGTATATATCTGCGATCGTTTCCAGAGTTACGAATTCTTCTTAATGTTCCGCTATGTGTACATAAAGCAAGTGATTATTCTAAATTAAAGATTATTTTTTTAACGATATCTATATTTATGATTGAATAAAATTATACGATTAACCGCTTTTATTGACTTATTCGATTGAAAATATGTTCTAAAAAAAACGGGGGGAAAATTACACAGGTCAACAATGAAAAAGTCGTCTGAAAACTAATAACTTATTCTTTTAGATTTTTGTGTGCTAGTTTCAGGATAAATAGTCAAAAAATTCCATCCTATTTCACTAAATCAATTTTTTAAATATTTTCAAAATTGACAATCAATGTATTTTCTTTATAAAACGTCGAATAAAAAATTAGGCCTCTGTTAATTTTTTTGATACTTTGTTATTAGTTAGGTTATATGGAAGGTTTACAAGTAGTATTCATAATTTTGGTTTGATACAGTAAAATGAGTGACTAATAACATGATGTTATATTATTAATTAGAGTAACTCACGCGTCATTTTTGTCAAGCTTTAGCTAAGGTGATGACTCGCTCACTTCTATTCCCCTCCACTCTACTGAAATAAAAATAAATCGGTTGCAATTAGAATATTGTTTTGAAAGATTTTTTTAGAGTTAAACAGTTTTCTAAACCTTCTACTGTTTTAGTTCTCTTTCATTTTTTGAAGTTGTTTTAATTTGTGCTGTCCTTGTGTTTTTTTTTATTTCTAAATGGCTTCAAGGGGGTTGTGTACATTTTCGGTGAGTTTGCAGTGAAGAAACGGCCTAGAAATATTACAAACTTCGTTAAAAAAAGTGTATTCGGCCTATTTTGGGGTAAAACTTGCTGACCAAGAAACGCGGGCCCAACCTACAGTTTGTTCTTGTGTGTAAGAGCTACAGAAATGGACAAAAGGTAAGAAATATGTTTTCGGTGGCGATGGACTGCCGATGATCCGGAGAGAAGCACAAAATCACAGTGATGACTGCTTTTCTGTTGTTACGTACATGGGTTGGGTTTAGTCTAAAATATAAGAAAGAAATAATGTATCCAAATTGTTACTTTGCAATACGCCCTGCACTTCACGCCCCTGGTGTACCTGTATCTTCAGTTCCTGAAAAACTACGAAACAGAGTCGCAGGATGACGATGTTGATTTTATTTCGGGTAGTTCCGAACCTTAATTTTCACAGCTTGAACTGAATGACGACTTGGACATAGATTTAAGTGTACGTAAAAATTCAGCAGGACTTTTAGGATCTAGATTAAAATTTTAAAAAATCTATCTGAACTGAAACATTGCTATCATGAAGGGATAATATGTGCTTACCTAAAAATTATTCGAATGCCTCTTGGGCAGCACGGAGGATATACCAAATATCCCTGCTTCTTGTGTGAATGGGAAAGCTGGAAAAAAAAATTGGACCAGAAAAGAATGGCTTCGCAGGATATTATTTGAAATTAAGAGAAAAAATGTAATACAGAAAATTTTGGTTGACCAACTTCACATCAAACCGGAATTGATGAAACTACTTCTAAAGGCTACTTCCAAAAGGTAGACTGTTTTAAATACATGTAAGTTTCCACAACTATCAGAAGCCAAAGTGAAAGATGGATTTTCACTTGTCCAGATATTCGTAAACTTTTTAAAAGATGAAGTCTTTCAAATCAAAATGGAGGACATTACAAAAGAAGCATTTAAAGAAGTGGTAAAGGAATTTCTTGAGAACAATGAGGGCTTAAATAATTTTAAATGTATAGCAGAAAACATGGTAATGAATTTCTAAGAGTCGGTTTGTTCGATAAGCTTGAAGGTTCATTTTCTGCATTCTAACATCGATTACTTTCCCGAAAATCTTGGTGCAGTAAGTGAAGAACAGGGTGAAAGATTTCACCAAGATATGAAGGAAATAGGATTCAGATATTAGGGAAGGCGGAATGTGATCATGATTACAGACTGCTGTTGGTGCATCCATAGAGACGATCCGCAAGCTGACTAAAACAGAAAATATGGCCTGAGAAGCGTTGAAAGGGAAAGAAAACGACAGTACAAGTCTTCTTACAGGTAAGAAAACGTACAAAAAACCCTTCTTTAAGTCCCTATTACTTTTTTATAAACAAAAGGTTTTACGAGGAATACATATATGCCTTTTATCTATGCCTTTTAATATGCCTTTTACTTATACTTTTTAATATTATATTAAATATATTGTATTTTTTAATATGCCTTTTTTCTATTTTTCTTTTTATTATTGTGAAAAATTCTTACGCGATAGGAAAAAACCGGTTGCCGTATTTTAAATCGGCGCAAAAAAGATAAAAATCATTATTAGATTAAAACAACTTTCAAATTCTTTAATTTTGTTGGCCTGTGTTATTTTTGTAAAAGAAATGTATAATAATCAGTTATAAATATATTTTCAATTGATTTCGAATATCAAAAACATTTAAATAAAAAATCAACCTCTTACTAGTTATTATTATTTATTCAATTCGTATTAAATCATAAAATAACTATCTTATTTAAAAATGGCATTATTTAAGCTTAAACACTGTATCCTACTACATGACCGTACAAGATGCAAAATGACGGGAAAAGGTGTTCTTTGAAGAAAAAATTACTCCTGACAAAATTAAATACTTACCTTTTTCCCAAATAATTGCATCTATCGGATAACCGGCTACAGGACAAGCTATATATAACGCTTCACCGGCTACTGCAGATACATTAGGCATCGGACGGACAAACGGTGGTCCTGAAAAATATAAAATATTGTAATCGTTAGAATTAAACTTATTGAAAAATTATACACAAACCGATACAAATTAACGCGGATTAGTTTTCAGTTTCTATCAAATCAGTTATTCGATTAATGAACACGCGTATGTGTTAATTTATCTAATAATTCAGATAAAGAAACCGGTAGCAAAAATGTTTAAAAAGTACTCGGTCTTTTACAATCTAAAGATTGAGTTTCAACAACAAAAAAATGAATTTCGAAGACAAAAATACGTGCCGTGAATATTAATCTGTCGCACTCGGAATTCTATTATCGCCGATTAAAAATACCTGTCAAGAGGATGCGGATCAACGGCATCAGTCGATTAGTACTTCTTTTTTAGAACATTAATAATATAACGCCATGTTCTATACGAGAAAATATCAAACGGTAAATTTGTATATATTAAAAAAATAAACAGCATATTACAAATTCGTTAGTACGATCAAATTTTAATTTAATTCAAGGTCACCGCTGATGTTATATCATTAAGGTATGACGATCAGAATTTTTTTTTAAATACATTGTTATACCCATATGTTGGTCCGACCGAATTTTTATTATGGATCCGTTGATATGTACATTACCTACAGCTAAAATTTTGTAATTTATCAAAGAGTGAATTTCAAAGAGAGAATAATTTTCCATGTCGTAGGAGTTTCATAAATTAATTACTTTATTTTTACTAGGTTAACGAGTGCATAAGGATGACCTACCGTAAACACGCATCTGGGCAGAATGTGAAACGAAACCGATTCTGTTAGTAGCAGTGCACTGGTATATTCCACCGTCCTCGATTCGAACGCTACTAATGTTTACGTGGCTTATAACATCTCCATGAAGAGTAACGTATTGCCCGATAACAAATCTGCAAATATAAACAAGAACACGTTAGAATAAAAAATATATTTATATCGGTAAACTTCACATAATATAAATATATGTTCTCGTGCTCGTGTTTGTACATATGTTGGCATATTTTTATTTAAGATATATATGCGTGTAAATTAATTAAAAGTTGAGTAAAACGATTAAGAAATGCAACAGACTTTACAGATTAAAGATGTTAACAAGATAACTAAAAGAAAAAAATATATATATTAAAAAGAATGTTTGCTCACTTTGAATTTATAATTTTACAGTAAACGGGTTATGCGTGATACGCTCGTAGAATTTAGTTACCTGTCGTTATGAGGAAGAGAAAAACCATCCAATTTCCAGTTGATATGCGGCGTCGGGTTTCCGGTAGCAATACATTTTAACGATACCGGAGGTCCGGGTTGTAGCGTCTGATGTATAAATTTATAAACTAATTGCGGATGAGCAGCTGCAAAAGAAGAATTAAAAGTTTTATTCGTTAACACAAAAAATAAACAAGGTCGTTCTACAATAACCGATCTTTTAGAACCGATGCGCTGGAGTTAATCGAATAGCATTCGACAACTCTTCGTAACAGGCTTACTTTAAAAAATAAAATCTCTTACTTTTCTTATTTTTGGAACGCACATTTTCTTATCGACCTTCAGCAAGAACATATATAGATTGTATTTATTCCATTTTTTAAAATAACAATTGCGATTGAAGTATCGATTACTTGAAAAACGAGCGAAAACACAAACCTTGATTTTGTTTTCTGTTATGGGGCGATTTCTAAGCTTTATGTTCATCAGTAATATACGTGTCCACTGTTTAGAATTTCAACGAACGCGTACATTTTACGATGTTGCAATGCAAGGTTTCATTTTATTATCTTCAATTCGTTGATGTGTTACTCGTATATAGAAAAAGTAAGTGTAAAACGTTGTTCTTATCAACGATTTTGACGGAGTCCCGAGAAAGGGAAATGTAGAAGTACATTATCTAATGTAAGAGCCCTGGGCCGTAAGGCGTAGTCATACGATTTATAAAAACACGATAAAAAATTTTTTCTGTTATAAATTTACAGAATTGAACCTAGGTTTACGATAGATTTATTTTTATCGCTTATGTCTAGCGAGATCATGTGTTATTGAAAACAAAGACTGGGAATCAGAAGGATGAGGGTGTACTTTCAAAATAGCCTACCGGGCTGGTATAACGGTTAACTCGTCATCGCAAATCAGCTGATCTCGATGTCCAGAATTTTAAGGTTCAAATCCTAGTAAAGGCAGTTACTTTCATACGGATTTGCATACTAGATCGTGGATACCGGTGTTCTTTGGCGGTCGGGTTTCAATTAACCACACATCTCAGGAACGGTCTCCAGAGACTGTACGAGACTATACTTCGTTTACATTCGTACTTATCATCCTCTGAAGTAACACCTTACGGAAATTCCGGAGGCTAAACAGAAAAGAGAGTACTTTCACAGTACCAGTTATGCCCCTCGGCTGTAACGTCAGGAAAAATCGAACGGACAGAGGCGAGATTTTAAACAAAATTACTTTGCTGTAAATGTAAAACTATTTTTAACGTTAAAAAATTGTACATTCACTAATTAAACGAACGAAAACGCATTAAAAATATTAACTGTAATGTTCAAGTCATTAAATTTTTACATTTTCACTTCATATTCGGGACAGAATTTGATAGCCGAGGCTAAAAATGATCACTTTCACTAAGATTTAAGTGCAAAACACTCTTGATTATAATTAAGACGGCAATATTTTTGCTTTTTAAATGAAAGTAAAAACTATTTTCTTTCCGATTGCAAAAAATATAATAGAAACTCCTTATCGATAACGTTTACACCACGGACCTGATCGCGATAAACAAGATTCAAAAATATCAATTTTGTTCGGAAATAAATACAAACTCCTTCTCTCTATAACAGCGTTGTTAATATTTTAACTTAATTTATAGGTATAGAAATTATTACCTTCTAACACGATACGATGAAAAGTAATTCAATCGAATATTTATCAGCATCGGTACTGAGGTAGGGGAAGTTTAAGAATAACATATTTTCGATCGTTACAACAATGAAAACAAATACAATCTGAATTGTATCGATACACTGACCTCGATCGAGGAACGTTTAAAAATTTCGCTTATATTAAGCTTTTGTATAACTGCGACATTATTTTTAATATCATTAGAATTGTATTTCAAAGGAAGTAAAAGTTGTTACCCACGAAAGGCACTGATTAAGTGAAATACAACCTCTATAGGCGGGTTTTTAAAAAAAATGTATTTTCCTTTATACGAATGCAAAATTCTCATTAAAGTCGTTTTAAATAAAATGATATCGTCTCATATTGAATCTATGAAATTAGAATTTGTGACCTCAGATGAAATATAATTTAAAACGATCTCATTCACTTTGCGTCCAAAACATACGTTTAAAAATTATCACTTTTATTTCGCTATGAATTAAAAACACTTTAGTTGTATTTTCAGTAATTAAATCTATGAGAATAAAGCGAGTTTAAAAATATTAATTTCACTTCTCTATAAATGGGAAACTTATAACGTCAAAAAAAAGTATTTTTATTATTCTAAAAACGTAAAATTTTTGCCTCCTGAATCGGTTTAACCGAGTGAATTATAATCTTGGCTACGTAAATTATAGTAGAGAAGTTAAAGGAATCGTGTGCGGTATCACAGGTCTCGTGACCCTAGAACTTAGAAAAAGCCATCCTTGTTTGCTTCTTCTGTAGATTTTCAAAAATTATCGCCGTGTGTTAATGTAATCACAATCTAGAAAATATACGACATCGCCGTTTTTAAAAACACTACGATTAGAGGAGTCGTTTTGTTCGCAACTATTGTACAAGTCCTGTAGTCAATTGTTTATTCCACTTAATAATAGGACAACGTAAAAAAGTATAATCGGATCCACTTACCTCCGAGAATGAGCTGTACGGAACTTTGGGCGCTGTCGTCGTCCATTCTGACCAGACACTGATACATGCCGGCGTCTTCTCGTTGAATCCGAGATAAGAGAAGGGTGCTCGTATCCGATCGAACCGGTGGTCCTATCACGTGACCGTCTTTTAACCAGGTTCGTGAGTGTGACGTACCGCCTCCGGAAACTAAACAATGAAGTTCCACGTAGGAACCGACATCGGCCGTCACTTGACTGCTCGGCTCGATACTTACAGCTAACGGCGACTTCACCTAAAAGCACAAATACGCGTTCGAATTAAAAATGTTTACGAATATCTTTTGCGATTTTTAGATTACGGATACATTTTTAACACCCAGAATTTAATCGAAAATCGGTTTTAACAAAGTCACCGTTAAAATTATTTGTTTAACGCATCGGAAGAGTAAAGTAAAAGTTTGCTGATCACCGGTCAACTTTAATTATTCAGCAACCTAACCGATGATAATCTGATATTGCACATCGGTTTTCCTCTACCGCTATTCTAAAGAGCTTACGTTGAGACTTAAGCAAAGTCGATATGACCTGGTTTATAAAGATAAATCAAGTTTGTTGTAAACCTATTTAGCGAAGATATAAAAAATGACAATATTTAAATTCATAGCGTAACTAGTCGCAAAAATGTTAATTTTATATATCTTTACTTTCCTTAAGGGTTAGAGAAGTTCACATTTCTTTTCTTTAAGCGGAACCGGTCGGTTCTCGGTTCGGCCTGCTGAGAAGGAGACTTAAAGTTTACGTATACAAGAGAAAAGGAATAAAGTGACCTAAAGTAACGTCAGAGAATAGGAGGTAAATTTCTTTACAACAAAACATATGAAACCAGGAGAAATAGTAACAGTAATATATAGCAGATAAATTGTAAACGGGTGAATCGCAGGACTACTAGCTTTAAACTAAAAATCAAAGATAGACCACAATCGTTTGAAAATATCCTCCCCAGGTTTTTTCCTGGGGAGGAGCCTCGATCAAGTGTTAATGGCAGAAGCAGGAAACAAAAGAACATATTCGGCGGCTACTTGATTGTTTCAGAGAAAGAAAGGGTGTAGAAAAAATGTATGGAGGCTCGATTTTCAGCAAAAAGAATGAAAAAGGCAAAAAGTAATAGACTAAGCGATAATCTAAAACTAATATTTGATCACTGCTTTTTGTGGACATTTAACTGTTTATATTTACTGTTTACTCACAGTTTACAACCGTACTAAAAAGGAAGAAAACAAAAGCAGGAGTAAATAAATTATATTTTCTACGTACTTTTCCATAGAATACACGGGAAAAATAGAAGCGGTATAACACAGACTACTAGTAACAAACTATTAGATAAAATGTGAAAGGAGACATTCTCCTTTCCGATACAGAATAGCAAATAATAAAATGGCGAAAAATAAAAAGATGAACCAAGTTTAGTGAAAAAGTGTTAAAGGAAATCATCATTAAAAAGATTAAAATAAATGAGAAAAAGTTGCAATATTTAGAGAAAACTTATTAGGGAAAATGTCCCACCACAGAGGACATTTTCCCTAATTAAGAGAGGACACCACCACAGATGAGAAAGGAAAATCTTAGAACTATTGGCACGTAAGTCGGTACAAAAAATTGCCAGTAGTCAGCAATCGTTTGGCACGGTACTAGGCCGACTGAAAACATTGTCGGATTAATATAGATGATGTTTACCACCAAAAATACATACGATGCTATTTAATTAAAACTAGTTTAGTATCCCAATTAATATTATTATTTTAAAGTACTTTAAATAAGTAATTATTTTTTCTACTCGCTTTATTGCTGAAGGTTGCAAATTCCGAAGTCGCTGTCGTCGGTAGATTCTAAAGAGCTCGTGTCCTGAATTCACATTTATTACAAAATTGTCGATGCGCACATCATGTAAATGTTCATCTTCAATGGACAACATGTTCGCAGACATCGCCCCACTCAGGTACTGCCTGTACCCGAATGGAATTCCTCTTCAGCTGACTTAAGAGCGTCCGACGTGTTAAAAGTTGTATCTCTTTTAGCTACTTGCCCTTTCACTCGACTCCAAACCATTTCAATGGCATTTAAGTCCGGGTGACAAGGATAGAACTATGTGACAATAATTTTCGAAAATGTCATCTGTTGGAAATTTCTTTCGGCCTTCTTTGTGTATTTTTATATCCTACAATTCAGTCTTCGTCATAGTAGGAGAACGCCGGCCTCCGTGGCGGAGTGGTAGCGTCTCGGCCTTTCATCCGGAGGTCCCGGGTTCGAGCCCCGGTCAGGCATTCATCTCATCCTCTGATGATATAACCTGATGGTGGTTCCGGAGGTAATACCAAAAAAAAAAAAAAAATAGCAGAACAGTTAATTTGTTGTTCGGCTAACCGTTTTATCATATCACTTTAAAAAAAATTACAATCTGGCTGCTTTTGTAATAGTCAACGTTCTATTACAAAATTAAATTAATTGTAGATAACGATGTGTTATTTACTACAATGACCGACCGAGGCGGCAAGTTGGGAATACACTTCTCCGCTCCCATAACTATTTCTTGTATTTTTCAAAATCCATCGATTTGTGATACTTTCCTTTCTTATTCGACTTATACATAAGTAAAGCATTGTAATGAATCCTTTATTAACCCTTGGGTACTGGTGTTTTCAGTCTCTCATGAAGGTTTCTTTTGTCTACCCACGATTTCGGTGTCGCATGACTACTATGAATCTAGGTTTCATCTGAGTATAGATAGAATCGATCTTCTTTCTTCGCGAAAAGGGGAGTTAGTCGTAGAAATTTCATTCTTTATATTTTAATGTCATGCCGTTTTATCAATATTTTCCGATTGTCATCTGTTTTTCCCATCTAAATCCTATTTTATGTAATACTCTCCTTAAAGATCTTTCACTCCTTTGAAATTAATTTCACTTTTGCGAGCTTTTTGCATAATTCTCTGCACAGTAGGAATGAATTTCTCGGTTGCATAAAATTTATTTATTAAACTCGTCAAAGCATCCGTGTCAAACGAATTTAAATTGTACACAATACTGGGGCGATTTACACGTTTTCTCGGCGAAAAACGAACACGGATGGCTTCTCAGTTACATTTGATTTCCCTTCCTATATTATTGTTTGGAACGTTCATTTTGATAATTATGTCGCACTTGAGTTTTCTTCACAATTCCGGTTCCGGCATATGAAATTGTAAGTATTGAATACAATTTTCCTCGCTTGTCTATGAACTGCTGTACCTTTTCTTCTAAGTTGGGCATTTTAAAAGAAAATAACTGTATTGAAATATCAAAAATTTAAACGACTGAATTTATGACAAAGCATTAAATGAAAACAATACAATAAATAGTAGAAATCAATCGCTAACAGCAATTCACTTCTTTATGTAAAATATACACAGCAATAAATGTACATAACCCTTCTAGATTATATTACAAGCGGAATGTGATATATGATTTTTCACAGCGCAATCATTAGAATAAATTAAAAATTAGTAAACGAAATTCTTAAAATTGAATGTTCTGTTCACAACAATTCATAAACAACACATTAGTCACGTTTGTTTCATGAATGATTCTATTATTATTAGTTGCTAAACAACAGGAAGTAGACCTAGATCACAACTTCAATATATAATTTAGAATCAAATTCAACAATTACATACGCTACACCAACTTTATGAAACCTTACTACAAAAGACACAGAAAATGAAAATGTTTTTAGTTTGCTTGTAATAGAGGTCAATGCATGCAAAATTCTAGTATATAGGCTTTCAGTCCCTGCGCCAACATACGTACCGATACATTTAAAAAGTTTAAGAGCACGGTGTTTTTGAAATTAGTGAATAGATTAATATCTATCACCGTTATCGCTATCACCGTTATCCGTAATAACGGTAGAGAGATTTACAATGACAGGACGTAGGTCGACAAGATTTTAAACTTATGACGACCACCGTTTTGATATAAAACAACATTTTACGCAAGTTTATTTTTAAAACATTTTACAAGTTTTAGTTTTGAGTTAAAAAACTGAAGATGGAATAGTTAATTGCGAAAGCGATAGGACTAAATACAAAATTGTTGGTAGGTGGATTTAATTATTATCATTATATAATCGTACCGACGGGCCATGCTCTATAAAATTGTTTAAAATATGTTTAGCAAAATTACATTTTTCTGTTTGACCTTTTTATGAAGGATCGGTTTTGCCGATGCATTATAATTCGCTTTATACGCCTTGTCCATTGAAATTGATTTTATTACCGTTTTTTATTGTTTTAGATGGATCTGTATTATTTTATTATTAGTTCCATACGCAGTTTTTATACGAAATAATTTAAATATTTTGTTAAAATTTCTGATTTGTGTTATACTCTATTCTAGCATAAATATTATCATTATTATTAGTTAATTTTATGTTATCTTTTATGTAAATTTATCTATTAGATTTTTGTTGTATCCGTTATTTGCGACGATGTATTTAATATTATTTATTTCAGTTTTTAATTTCATATAATCATATTTTAAATATTTTAATGCTCTATACTGTATATCAAAGCATTAAAAGTGGCCATTTTTTGATTATAAGGAAGAATCGTAATATATTATTGTATTTTACTTGGTGGGTTTCCTAAAGATGTCAATGTTTAATTTGTTATTTGTATAATCTTTATTAATTTTTAGTCTAAAAAATCTATACTATTAGTTTCCTGAGTTAAAGTAAATTTAATATTATTATTTAAAGAATTCATTTCATTTAATATATCAATTTTATCTACAAATAATTAAAACGTCAACGTATCTTTTATGTAGTAAAATTTTATATTTTTTAAAAAGGCTGTAAATTATTATTTTCCAAGTCATAGATAGTCATAAAAATTCATAAATATATTGGTCAATATTGCTATAGAGGAAGTTGACCGTACCGTTCCATTTCAAATTTATCTTAACGGTGGAGACATTTACAATGACAGGACGTAAGTCGACATAATTTTAAACATATTACGACCACCATTTTAATATAAAATAACATTTTACACAATTTTTTGTTTTAAAATACAAATGTTTATACAAACATTTTACAAGTTTTATTTTTATAAAATTAAAAAACATATTTTGAGTTCCTGATGATGGAATAGTTAACGTTCAAAAAGCGCTTGAATAAATGTATAAAATTGTTGGTAAGTGGGTTTAATTATTTAATAATTACCATATAAATGTTTCCTGAGTCGTATATAAGTGATACGTGATACTGGTAAGTGCCTGATCGATTTATTTATTTATCATATGATCGTTAGAATTTCTGGTGTCTATAACTATGGAGAAGCCTATTTAATAATCGTCAGCTATACTATCTTATTATTCTGACTTCTATTTTTTACAAGAACTAACTATGCGGAAATCTGATATTAATTAATATTTTTTATCCGTCTGTCTCGTATCTAATTTATCAAATCATTAGGATGCAACCTTTCAAAGTAAGAGTTCAAACTGCCCGATTCTCTCAAGTGACAATTTTACGCTCCCGATCGTTATCAATTCAGTACTTTTAATATTCTATTACCACTTTTCAAATTCCACCAACAAAGTTTGTCTTGGTTGTATTCTATGTATTTTTATCTATATATGTATATATAAAATATCTAAAAATCATTTTCGAGACTGAATTCTAATGTATAAAAAACATAAATTGTTTTTTTACATTTTTGCAGTTTTCGTTGCCGCTATTGAATCAGTCTTTATGATGTTTGATTACATTTTGATGGTAATTTACATACGTAATTCGCGAGCGAAGCCACGATGGAAAATCTAGAAACCAACTAACGGGTCCTGTACCGAATGTACTATTGCTCTGAAGAAATTACAAATACACCGATAGTTTTTGTAAATCAAACAGGCTTTAATTTTGATTTATCATTATTATTGATAATAATAATAATGAGTTTAACGAACGTAGGAGAGTTACAGGGGGCAGAGGCCTCTGGTTAAACGGGAATGACGAGTGAAGCGACCCCTAACCGCCTAAACATCCCCTGATCACGACGGGAATCGCAAGTAACCGTATAGCGCGAGCAAAGCCGCGACTGGGATGCTAGTATATTTCTGTTAACTCTTAGAATATGTGCAGTTAGTGAATAAACTGTTATATGTATTCGTGGGGCGCACGCACATACACAAACATACACATGCACGCTTGTTAAAAATGAACAGAGAAATGTAAATCACATTACCTGTAAAGTAAAATCGAAACGTTCCACTCCAGCAGTGTTGTTTGCAACGCATACCCATTTTCCGGCGTCATCCTCATCGGCATGAAGGATAACTAAACATTCACCGATTACAAATATTCTATCGTCTTCTGTAATCGATTTCATCTGCTGTTTTTCTAGCCGATACCATCTGAAAAGAGTAAAGAATCAGTCAAAGAAATTCGATGTTTGAAATTGTATAATTCGGGAATCATAAGTAACCGGTTTTGTGTCCTCGGTAAATTCTGACTTAACAGCTATTTATCAGCCATGTGTTTTATTATTACATTATTTCTAAACAAATATTTAAGAGAAATTAATATTCCACTATCTTTTCATTTTTTTAAATATTTGGGATCGTCTATACGGTCTACCTAAAATGGATTAAATAACCGCTCTCTATCGGATTTTCTTTCTTACTTCACCATACAGCCCATAAAAAAAGATATAGTCAAATAACGCTTGCCGACTGCGATTCTAGCTAAACATGAAAGCGAGCGATAGGAATTGGGAATATAGTTAAGATAATGAAACGGATGCAGTTCTGTGAGATTCGAGATTATTTTATAAAGTATAGTCGGATGAATTCAGATCTTAGTTTTATAACTGCTTCCGTTTTCGTTCTTCGCATTAGAAATTAAATCGTCCGGCTAAACCGATTTCTTCCTCATCATCTGTCCTTCATTATTCTACTGCCTAAATTACAAAATCGTATCTAAATGTCACGGATAAATCTTGCCACCTTATTTTATCTCATCCTCCTCCGATTCCCCTTCATCGCTTCTCTTATTTTCAAATTAAAAATGTACGATGCCAGATTACGAGTATATCTTCGTCTAGCTTATTTTTGAATCGGAACTCCACTCGCCTTTTTTCATCTTTTACTGTTATCACTGTCGCCTGATTGTTGTAAAGATCCTAACGCTTTCCTATAAATTTCGGTGTATGATTAGACTTATGCATTCACTATTTCAATACTGCTGATACCATGCGTATCGTCTCCGAACGTTCGATTAGTAATCTATTGATGCAAGATATGAATTTAAAAAGAAATGATTTGTGAAATTAATTAAACCGTTTAATATCTATAGAAATGTAAGTTTTTTAACCACAAAAAAAATACTATGACTACAAACGCTTATGTTTTTACTCGGATTAAATATTATCCACATATAGCATTGGTACTACCTTAGCGTGCCAATTATAGACTAAAAATTAATGTTGTGAACTAGAATATTGGTGGTACGATTTATATGTATGTCTTGTTAAACAGTTAACAGTGATATCGTAGGATATGAATATTAAAAAATTATTTCTTTGTATGTTAAAATAGATAAAATATAAAAATTATATATATATATATATATATATATTATCGCGTGTTCGCTGTTCAACAAGGATGCTGAGAGATAGCACACGAAAAATCCTTACAAATGTAATCTATTTCTCTTAAATAATGTATAAAATAAATCGATTATAACTAGAAAAAAACAATTCCAATTTTTCTACACTTCTTACAACAGCTAATTCAAGTCGATAAAAATTAACAAAATATTATAAAATAAGATAATAAAAATGAAGTTAAGCAAGAAATCGCTTTATACAACAACCATTTACTTTTAATTTTACTAAAGAAAACTAGCTTATATTTTTATAAATGAACAATATCACTTCGTTCGTTAATCAGAAAGACCTCACCAAATAGCTTCTCGTACTTATCCGTAGATAAAACTATCCCAAAACGGAATTTTGGTGACACACTCTTCGCTTGTTTGTTGCCGCACACTCCTAATGCTTTAGCACGCTCAAGTCGCATTTATCATAAACCGTACTCGTGTTTATCGCCATTGTACTAAACTGAAAACTCGCCGGATCCTCCGCAGTATATTTATCTCCAGGCCTAGGGCTTGATCTGTACTCCGTCCTTTTGTTTTTTCAACCGTAATGATTCTATTGTCCGCAACTTCTACGCTTTTCCATAAATTATTTCTAGAATTAATTTCTTTGTCTTTTCTGCTGCATTTTTCGTTCTTCACTTTCTCTCTTTTTCTTTGCTGAAAGCTTATCTACCCGTTATAATATATATGTTAATGAGATGATATGATGGAATGATAACAAATCGACCAAATTATGTAAAATAGATCACCGTAAATGTACTCCTTCAGTATTCGCATACGTTTTCTTTCTCTTTTCCTTGGCTGTGTAAAACCTACGCGTCTGTATATTTGTGATTACTTTTTAACACCTATCGGGCTAGCGCTACCCACGTTCTTTTAACAAAACTCTCACGATCGTGTTTATTAAACTATTTTTGAACTTAACGCCAAACAAAGACCGACAAGCGCGCATGCACACGTGCTCGTACAGAAATTTGCGATTAACATTTTAATATTTCTGGAGTCAGAGCCTCAAAACGTTGAGAAATACAAAAATAATTTTTTAACTAAACCCTTTTTTATTATTTAAATCGACTGCGCTACTTGAATGTTTCAATTTAATTAGCCGATTCCGTAGCGATCATTAGTTCATGTGACTCCTTTTGATACCATCCGGCAAAGTTTTTTTCTTTCACAGACTGCTATATGATCTCTTCAGTTTCAATATAGGTTCTGATCAAGCGTCCCTATAGTGGAAAAAGAATTTGGAGCTTGACCCCGATCGTTAATGGAAGGAAATATTTTCCTGTTGCTGCTCCGTTCAACGAAATTTTGCTGCTTTTGTTTCCTCGACATTTTTTATTAAAAGTCTCTAAGCAGTTTTAAGTGTTATAGTTGACGTGTCTATTATGCTCGTCGAATTCTTTATTCATTCGGTGAGTCGTTAATTTCTATTAAATTTTATTTTAGTATAGGAGTATAACTTCTGGAATGAATAATTTTGAGACCTTACAACACAAAGAGAAACAAAAAGTCAGGAAACCGCATGTTTCAGAAGTTGTGGATTCATTTTTTTTTACGATATGAGGTCCGCGATCGAAATTGTGTGTGATTATATATCAGATTTTTGAAGCGCAGCTTCTTAACGCAGGCTTCTGAATGGGGAGTCAACTGAGCAAAAAGACCCTTATGAAAAAGCACCACATACTAGCATTGCAGATTCACTTTAATTAATTGAATAAATGAACTGTGAACTTTGAGCCTCTATCATTGCGAGCTCGGTTTGAAATGAATGATTCGAATCGATCGAATGAATAAATTAAACTTTCTGTAAATAAAATAACATTAAATAATTAAATAACGAGCGCTCTATCGCTCTCCTCCCTCTCTCTCTCTTATACACGGCTTAACGCTGCTTGACACGTTCTTTCTTTTTTACAACACATGTATTTCATTGTTAGTTTATGAATAAAAAATCTCATCATTTGTGTATGTATATTGCTTATATGTTATTTTGCACCATTAATAATTCACACTAGTGCATAAGAAGCTTCGCTATCATCGTTTGTCCACGCACCACGCACTTGTTTTAATTTTTTAAATTTATATCCGACTGTATATATATGATTTTTTTTCCGTACAGTACCTTTATTTATTCATTTAGATTTCTGTTACACCTCGTTATAAAGGCAAATAAATAATCAGCAGGCAACATTTGTAACGGGGAAGTGAAACGAGAGAAAGAAAATCCTTCAACCTGTAATTTTTTTTATATAAGTAATAGGAATATAAGTATATATATTTATATATATGTAGTCTAAAACGTAAACTTACTCGAATGCCGGTGGCGGGTTTGCTTCTATATAACACGGTATAATTACGAACTGATCCTTTCTGACTTGACATAATGAAGATATTCTTCCTAGGGCTCGAGGAGCAGCTGGAAGCCTTGTATCTGTAAAAAATTAAACATAATCTAAGATAATTTAAATTAAATATATATTTAAAATTTTAAAACTACAGACAAAAAATTTATTTTTCTGTGTACTGTGAAATACGTGTCACCTACTTCTGTGTTAGTACAGCTCTAGAGAAGAACAGAATAATTCCAAGTTTTCTTACCGAGTCAAAATATTCATACATAATTTTTAACGATTCCCGTAGCTTATAAAAAATATTTGATTCTATTAAATATTGTTGTACTACTTGCATAAAATATGTATTACACATTACACTGAATATTTTGTTAGTCGGCTAAAAATCGTAGGATTAATACTATTACACCAGGTAAAATTTTTTATTTAAAAAATAAACTAAAAAAATGTATCTGAGATCTAATGGTTAGCCTTCATGAAACGGCAAGTATTTGATAACGAAAAACAAACAGAAAACTTCCTGTTTTGTAATTTTTTTAAATAGATAAAATGTCAAACCTCTTATTATTTACCGTAAATAAAAACTTAAAGGTATTTATTGTGATAGCAACTCATTTTTCTTTTTACCTTTCTCCGAAATTGCATTTTATTAAAGAAACTCGCGTCCTAGGCCGGCCTTCGGCCGACTGGACGCTCGCGACATCGGGTGAATATATCAGGGATGCATGAAATTTCTTAACGTATAGGTTTAGTGAACAGCGTTTTTGGAGATTTTTCAACTGTTGAGTATGAGAATCGTACAGTAAACAGGTGAGATTGTTTAAAGTTCACTAGAGTGTCGTTTGTCGTTACTTACTATAATTTTTATAAGGCGGGATGTCATACTTACATCAACCCACCCTTACCATTTATGCGTGTGTAAAATATTTACGAAAATCCTCTTTTTCTAACTTTATATTGTACTAAAGTTTGGTTTCTTATTTTCCGTTAAGTTTCATTAAAGAGGAATAAAAAGGCCTTTTATGGTTTTCCGATCCGAGCTTTCCTTACGGGGTAATCTGGCAACCAAAATTATCGCCTTTCGAATTTTAGGTCTCAGAAAAGATTGGTTTCTTATTTTTTCCTAAACGTTTGTTGATCAAAATATACCACGGGCCACTTAGTTGCTTTTATCCACGAAAAAAAATATCTCTTGTGATTTTTCGTTTCGATGTTTATTTATTAAGTGAAACCTCTCCTACCCGTAGGGGCCATTCCCAAATTTTAATAACGTTTTCGAAGGTTTCAAAGATTCAGATAAAATATACCACGTGCCCCTTAGTTTACTTTGATCCCGACAAGAAATATCTTTTCTGTTTTTTCGCTCCGATGCTTATTTAGAAAGTTAAACTCCCCTACCCGGGAGAGGGCGCCGTTCCTGAATTTGTATAACGTTTTCGGGGAGTTCAACGGACACGGAAAAATAGAATTCTAATCAATTTTGCGCAGTAGGGTCTCCCTATACCTTCTAATATCAGTAGGTCTTCAAAAAAGCCCCCGTTTCACAAACTTTTTTCCCAATCACTTGATCATTTTATAAACATATAATAAACTTTGAAGTTTTCTGAAGGGGAGGCACCAATAAAAAACATAGGTCACAGATAAGTAAAGAAAGTTGCTCGCATGTCGAAAAAAGGTTTGCACGCTCCCGAAGACGTTGAAATTTTAATTTTGGGGTTCTCCCCAATCCCCTATAATTTTCTCGCGTTTCGTATGGGTTTCATCACATTCATCGGGATTAACCCTACAAAGGAATATCGATTTAGATAGAGGCAGAATTTTAGGGGATTAGTAAGATGGCCTGAAATGTTAAAAAAACAGGTTTTTTGGAATTTTGGGCCCAATGGGGGGCAGGAGCAGAATTTCTTTTTTGGAATCGTAACAGGTGTCACGAGCTTTACAAAACGTTGTCCAGCAACGTTTCTCTCAGACGTCTGCTTCTAGTCGCGCAGAAATTTTGGGGGGCGTAAAACCCCCTCCGGGTGGGAAATTTCAAGATTTCAGATTCTTCTGGTCGGTTTCGGCACACTACCTACAGATAATCTCTCTTGACATTTTTCGCTCCGAGGGTTCCTTGTGCTCAGGGGGCAAACGTAATATATATATTCGGTTCCAGAGCCCCCATTGTTAGTCAGAGGAGGGATCTGACCCTTGACCCCTTAGTATATTTTGATCCCAGACAGAAAAGGTCTCTTGTGTTTTTTAGCTCAGACGCTTATTTAAAAAGTTTAACCCACCCCCCCGTAAAAGGGGTCTTTGCTCAATTTTTTAAACGACATCTGGAGGTTTCAAACAATACTAAAAAAACAATTCCCAATAAATTTTGCGCTGTAGGATTGCCTTATACCTTATATTATCAGTAGGCCTCAAAAAAATATAAAATTTTCCAAAAAAGCCCCCGTATCTGAAATTTTTCCCGAGCAATTGATTGGATAAAAAGCCTATATAAACTTTGGAGTTTTGTAGAGGGGAGGCACCAATAAAAAACATAGGTCACAGATAAGTAAAGAAAGTTGCTCGCATGTCGAAAAAAGGCTTGCACGCTCTCGAAGACGTTGAAATTTTTATTTTTCGGTTTTCCCCGCCCCCCTAGAATTTTCCTGCGTTTGGTATTAAGTTTATCGTATTCATCGGGGTAAACCCTATAAAGGAATATCGATTTCAACTACGAGAGAGTTTAGGGGGAGCGGTAAGATGGCCGGAAATGTTAAAAAAACAGGTTTTTTTAAATTTTGGGCCCAATGGGGGGCAGGGGCTAAATTTCCTTTCTCGAATATTTTAAAGTTTTACGAATATTATAAAAAGTTTCCCCGCTACATTTCGCTCAGAAGCCTCCTTCTTGTCGCATTAAAATTTTGGGGAAGCGTAAAACCACCCCGGGGGGGGGAATATCAAGATTTCGGATTTTTCTGGTCGGTGTCGGAGCACCGCTTACAAAAATTGTCTCTTGACATTTTTCACTCCGAGGCATCCTTATGGGTTAGAATTAATGTCAGTGAGTGAGTGAGTCAGTGTCCCATGCAACTTTATATATAGATGACTCGCGTCCTATGCCGGCATTCGGCCGGCTGGACGCTCGCGACGTCGGGTGAATAGAACAGGGATGTATTAAATTTATTAACGTATAGGTTTATTGATGAGATTTAT
>JAAAKQ030475224.1:0-23054 GCA_010016005.3 Zanna intricata | reverse complement strand
GAAAAATTGTACATATTTTGCCAATAAAAAATTTTCTGAGGTCAGTCCGGTTACTTATTATACAAACCCTGTATATTAGCATAAACTATCAACGACTGAAAATAATATTAAATATGTCTCTTTTTCTATATCTAATTAACATTTCGAACGAGGAATTGGGGGGTTCAACTACAATTCTGTAAAACATTTTTTTCTATGATTTATTAAGTGAATATACATTTTAACAGAAAATTTTAAGCGAAAAAATTTAAAACAAATATGATTTTAAAACAATTTCCGTAGTAATCATCTTTCCTTGTTGTTGAACGAACTGCTTTTTTCATTCTGGGGTTGTATATCTGAGATACAAAATTTCAAAACCAAAATTCATTTTATTTTTATATACAGTTTTCCTTATGTATTTTTTTTTTAAATTGTGATTTTTAATGAGTTATATGTGGTATGCATAATATTATAAAACTCTGATCAAATAAAAAAAACTTATTCCACTTAATTTAATGGAATTTTCAAATGTATTAGGTACATCTGCACTGGTCCTAATGGGTATATAACAATGAAAAACATAGAAGTTATATTTTTGCGTTTTAATTTAATAGCTAGTTATAAAATATTTTTTATTGCTTTCTTTACTGCAACACGAAATACACTCATAATAATCGAGTTGAATTTAAGTAAAAATAACATGAAAGTTTATCAAAAATACGTTAAAAATAAAAAAAAAATAAGAACTTATCGTTCGATATTACGTACGTAAATATCTATTAAGTGTTTTATTTTTGTACATTATATTCTTATTCTAGAGAAATAATTGAGGTTTTAAATATTTAATTTTTCATTTATTTTTTTGTTAATTTATCAAAAGGTGAAAAGTTGTAATAAATAAAGTATATATAGTAAATGGGCAAAGGTCAACCGATTAAAAAAAAAAATCGTAATTGAACTTAATTTGGTTATTAATTTTGTAAGGAAAAATAACACTAATAAAGTGAGCAGATAAGTAACCTAACGTACTATATGGCACGTAAATAATTAACATCTAAGTTAAGTAACATCGGACTTAGTTACTAAACCAATGGAAACCGTTCATTATTTACCAAAACGACTACCCACCTTGTTAATCTGGTAGTAAAAACTTCTCCCAAATTTAAAAAAAAAAAAAAAAAAAAAAATTATAACACTGGAAAGAAACTATGTCGAGTGAGTGCATCAGAAGTTAGAACTTCCGGTTTTAATTAACCTTGAAATCGTACCCAAGAATCCTGTTTTTTCCGGTTTCTGTTAACCGATTAGCTTCAAAATCAATAAAGTTTGTTTTTCTATTAGGTTTACATTATCTTACAAAGTTTCACCGAATTCTATTGAAAATTGAGCCCAATACAACAAAAAAAGTTGAAAATATACTGAGATAACTCGTTTTTTGCCTCGTAACTCCAGCTCCTATGGTCCTATTCACATGAAAATCAATAAGTCTTTATTTCCAATAGGTTTACGTGACCCCATAAAGTTTCGTCTAAAACGGTAAAGATTTGCGTCCGGTGAGACATAGCCTTGGTATGCTGCTGAAGAACAATGCATGCTCAGTAAAGAAATTAAGGAATAAGAAACCATTACATTCCTCACTTTACTAATTGTGTCTTTCAGGAAAGCTTTTTACAAATAAAACAGCGTAGCACAGTTTTAGAAGTAATTTCTATCTAACATCAAATTATCTTAATGTTAATCTTAATGTAATGTACATCACTTAATCACACATGCAGACAACACAACACATTGTTAAAAAGTTTTTGCTAACTTTTAAGAAAGTGTCTTATTAAAAAAAAGTAAACACAAATACTAAACAAAACACATTATAGCAAAGGAATACTGTCATTGTTCTTAATTGATAACATTTTGTTACGTAATAGTAAGTAATGTTGCTAAAATCTAAATTTAACACGGTCATGGTTGTAAGATATACAAAAATGGGAATGATTATGTGCTAAGATCGTTTTCAAGTTTTTAATTATCATCTTTTCAAACTACAAAACTTTACTGTAAAAAAAAAACTAATGAAAAATGAATTACAATGAATAATTGTAACGATAAACTATATATTACGTCTATATTTTAATCGTATGTCTGTATAATCTTCTTTCAATTTATTTAATGATTTAAACCTCTTTTAAAGAGATTTTAATGATTTAAACCCTTTTAAATCTTAAAAGTTAGGGTTATTTAGTAACGAATTTTTATGATTAATCCGAAATTTGTACAGTTATCGTTCAAAAAATTAAGAAAAAATACCAAATCATACTACATTAACAGGAGATTAAACTGTTCAATTTAATTTATTGTTATGAAAACCGCGCGTCAACCTGAGAAGATATTATACCAATTAGAATACGCGAAATCGCAGCCATTATGATAGTATGGAGATAATTTAGACATTTATTTAGATCAGAATTTCAAAAGGATGAATTTTTGTACAATATTATAAGAGTTATGAAAAAATCGAGATAAAAGCTGCCTACGTACCTTATATCGGTCAGGACTTCCAATGCCAAAAAATGACTAAATCGTGTTAGATAGCTGAGACGTGTATCCTCCGCAAATTTAGAACTCGTTACTAACAGTTTGAGAAATTCTTTGTAAAACTGTAAATCACCAAAATATGCGAAGAAAGAAAAAAGCACCGGGTGATTCAAGATTTGACATAGATGAATATGGTTTTTACTATTTCAAAGGTAATACTTTGAAAAATCTACCGTCAGCCATACATCGTATATAAACATATAAGAAAACTATGAAATGATATAGATGTAATATCATATCTTAATGAAGACAGAAATAATACATCTACCTGTAAGATGTTCCGGTCCGTTTCTACAACGAAATGCGACGGTATTCGCAACAGACCGTATATCACTGGACTGAATAGCGCGCGATAATAAGTTATTAATGTTGAGTCCATCACCCGATTAAGGACCATGTAATTTTTTTTTAAGTATTCGATTACTAATTTTATGCTCTCACTCTCAGCTGATCTCAAGAAACTGTGAGGCCGTACCGCTCCTAATATTGACCTAGCGTGACATTCTCTTGCTTTATGAGACAAAACTTGCTTTTTACACTAGATCTCTCTCTCTTTATCTGTTTAGCCTCCGAAACAAACGTAAGGTATTACTTCAGAGGATGAATGAGGATGATACGTATGAATGTGAAATGAAGTGTAATCTTGTACAATCTCAGTACCACTCCTGAGAAGTGTGGTTAATTGAAACCCAACCACCAAAGAACACCGGTATCCACGATCTAGTATTCAAATCCGTGTAAAAATAACACAGATCTCTGTTTTCTCAAAATACGCTAGATCTCTGAAAAATCTTTAAAGATGGACAAATAGGACATTTATAAGGCACGCAAAAAAATAGTTGGAGAGTTTATCTTAATTTTAACGTAATAAATCTTCTATTCTATTTCATAATTTGTAAATTGTAATTAATAAAATGTTTCAGGGACTTATAATATAGTGTGTTCGAAAGGTCGCTCAGCAGGATGCTTTACAGTCATGTGGTGCATTCTATTCTTTCGGCGTTAAGGTGGTTGTTTTGCAGATTAATTATAAGAACAAGATATTAGACTTGCTACAACCTAAAACTATAAGAAAACAACTGAGATTTTTCCCCTATAAAGTAATGTGTATTGAACAACTGAAAACTAAATATTATGTCCAAAGACTAGATTATTGTCAATGGTTTAAACTTTTACTGATCAAAATTCTGTATGTATTCTCAACATTACGTTTTTATAGATCAAGCATGGTTTCATCTGGGAGGGTATATTAATTAACAAAATATGACAACTGTGGTCGTCAACTATGAATTACACGAAAAATCTTTACACAAATCAAAAATTGGAGTCTGGGTCGGCGTGAGTAGAACGCACATTGTGTACCTAATCTGTTTTTAAAATACAGTTAACAGTGATCGTTACTGTGCTGTTTTAATGAAGGTTAACAGAATTGGAAATCAATCATGATTTGATTTCCAACAAGATGACGAGATAGCGCTCACAGCTAACAGATCAATGTGACTTTTTTACGAAATGTCTTTGATGAACAAATCATTTCGAGGGATTAATGCCTGTACGATCGTCCGATCTGACTCCCCCAAATTATTTTCTATGGGGAGGCATAAGGTAAAGGGGAGGCATAAGAACAACCAGTGTATCGCAACAGACCACATACGATTAACGAACTAAAAACCGCAATAATAGCATATATACAAGACATTCCAGTACATCAGTTGGTTAAAATATTTGAAAACAAATTGAAACGTGTGCAGCGCGTATTGATGTTGGAAGAGGTCATTTTCAACACCATTTATAAAATATTCTAGTTATTGTAATATCCGTTTCTATAAAATAATGAAATAAAAATACAAAGTAATTATTAAGAAAATTTCGTCATTACACTTCTATAATTCTAGTCGACAGCAACTTTCTGAACGTTCTGTAAATAATAATATACAGTACTTATTTATATTTTAAAATCTTTTGTTATATTTTAATCTAAACTAAGGATAGACCTGAAAAAACAGTTACAAATATGAAAATTTACTCGTTTATAAGAAACGCTAAAGGTGAAAAATCCGGATGTTGATAAAAATAAGAAACAAATGATGCAAAAAGGAACTTAAAGTATATTATTTTAAGCATAAAATAAGACTGCTTGGAATGCGGGAATATAATTTTATCTTGTTTTCTATTGCTTGTTTAGAATTTCTTTTGTAAAAATGGAGTCTTAAACATTCATTAAAGAAAGAAAAATCATGCACATCAATCTAAAGGATTTCTCTTTTTTAGCTAGTCATTCATAAATAAAAATGTAACTATTTAATTTATAATAATTTAGATTATAATAAATAATCTAAACTGATTATTCAGATATAATCTGAACTGTTATTCTTTCACGAGAACAATGAAAAAGCTCGGCGTACCAGCCTACCCTCCGCGCTAAAACCCCACCCCGATCCTAAAACCGTCTGTAAAAATCAATTACACATTACTAAAAAACACGAATGTAGTTCAGCCAGTTTAATTTATTTTTATTCGATTGCCAGATAACTAAATTGTACACAAAAGTCTATCAGATTAAAAGCTGATCTATAGTTGAATAGTGTATTTTACTTTTTTCTATTTTTTTTTTTTTTTTTGAACTGGGAACAACAAATTAACATGCAATTACAGTAACGTTTTTACAGTAAGATAAATTTTATAGCTATAAAAAAATCTGATTGAGTTCAGACCCAGATTTTCTCTACTGCTCTACTGCCTTGCAATTCCATTACAGAGGAGAGCGGAGTTTAGGATTTAATACTTGATTTTTAAAATTTTAAAAAGTGAACAGCTTTATTTAGTAAATTTACTTTTTAAAAGAATTATGTACTTGGAAGCCCGAATAGTCGAGTCCGCTACTAAAAACGTTTAGCATTTCTTTCACTGCAATAGCTGTTATCGATAAGTCAACCAATTAGTCAAAGTTTTGTTTTAATTAGGGTTTGCTAGTAACTTTTTCGTCCGGAAGAAATTTAAGGAAATGAAGATTATATAAGATTTAACATTATTTTAAATACACCTTTCATTTATAAATATCTTTCTACTTCAATTCTTGTTCATCAGCTAAACAATCTATTGTTTTTAACAAGTGACCTACACGTAGAATCTGGTCTGCAGGTATCATTATGTTAACTTTTCCTCTTATATTACTTTTACCACTTCCGTGTCTGTTACATCG
This sequence comes from Zanna intricata, assembly GCA_010016005.3. Lineage (NCBI taxonomy): Eukaryota > Metazoa > Arthropoda > Insecta > Hemiptera > Fulgoridae > Zanna > Zanna intricata. The sequence continues at coordinate 17,281 of JAAAKQ030475224.1, read as the reverse complement.
AACTCCCACATTACTTTTATTTTATCACGGTCATTCGTAACACTATAATGCAATTTTAAAAAGTTCTACCACTTTCACCTCTTCTACCTTTCTCTAGACATGTATTTATTATTGTATTTTGGTAATGCAGAATCGATTAAATTTACTTTTTATTCCATTATATAAAATAATAGTAATTTTTGTTCTGAATTAATTTTTGGTCTTTTGAATAAAATATCAATTCATTATATTTTTTCAAATAAAATAAAAAATATAAAATAGAACTGAGAACTCAAAATTTCAGTATTCAAGCCTTGAGACTTATTACTGAATACTAAACATTATTTCATATGTTTTAGTTTTTTGAAGTACTGAGTTAAAATCAACTGCCTTTACTTTTTAATAATAAATATAGTTGGAATATATAATTTGTCGTCTGTAGGCCGATAAATTTTCAGCAAGTAATTTTTTATGGTTTTTCTTTTTATACCTTATTTGCTTTATCTCTATGTCCAAAGTTTTTACGAAAGAAAGTAAAAAGAACTGTCAAAAAATTTTAAAAATGAGTTCTGATAACTGTTATTGGATACCATATCTTAAAGTTTGTTGGCGATCTGACACGAAATACAAATCACTTACAAAAATAACATCTCTATTCTCATGAATTATAAACATCACACCCAAAACTTACTAGTAGAAAATAGTGGAAGAAAAGGTTTCTTATATTGTCCTTCAATGAAATTAATTTACTTTGCATATTAACAGGTATAGACCTTCGAAATAAAGATCAAGTCATTCCTACAAATGACTCCTTCATTCTGTTTATCAAAGGAAGAGGAGTTTGTACAGTTTAAGAAACATCATTCTCTAACGACGCTTACATGTATTTTATTCTTGAACAAACCATAAAGTTACCAAATTAAAACACAATTTTCTGTGGAGAATCATTATAAATACTCTGCATACTGAAAGAAAATTTAAGATGTACAGGTGTCAGTAAAATAAAGTGTAAAACAAAGCTAAAAAGAAAAAAATTAAATTGTGCACTTAAGTTAAAATTTAAGAAAAGAACATTAGGGAATCGTAAAATGTTAAATGATTTGGCTATGAGATTTTTCTGGAACTGAAATATTTCAATAAAGTAATCTATCACTATATTGCCATCGTACAGATACAACTGTATTAAATATAATCGGATAATTCACTAAACGGGTAGAAATTATCAAATTAACTTCAAAATTGAGTTTGCAATATATTTTTTTACAGTATTAATTTATATATATATATATATATATATATACACACACACACACACACACACACACATTTACTATATTTTACTATACCTATTTACTATACCTATCTATTCGCCACCTAATGATCCGAATGAGAAGTGCAGCATCGAAACGTGTTATTTATTATTTACGCATTTTAATAAATAACTTTTTATCATAATATGGCCTATAAACTCCGGATTACGTAATGAAGCTACTGCTAACATTTGGTTGCGATTAGTTCAGTGGTTCTTGAGATTTTTGCTAACATAAAAACAAACGTTTCCTCTTTATATACATATATATATTAAAAAGTAAATAAATAATTTAAGCAGACTGAACTAGTCATATTAAATTGAAAACTTGAATCCTAAAATCTCATTTATTTATTTTTGGTTCATAGTAAAGTGGTTGTTTACAATAGTTGAATCCAATTATCTCTTCTCATGTTTGGATTTCAAAGCAGTATTTTAAAGTATGTAGTTTTATAATTAAAAACAAACTATTCTAGTCTATCGAAGGATAATACAAAGCAATATTATGTACAATATTATTTTATGAACAAGGAAAACAACTTCTTATGATATATAACAAAATATCGATTCGCAAGGCGACAACAAATTTCCGGATTATGATACTCTTATTAAGTGTTATAAGATAAATATAATATATATATATATATATATATATATATATAGTCACATATATTACTTTAATTGACTTCGAATAGTTTTATCCATATTGCTATGATATCATCATCCTTTGGCCATTTGTTGCCCAAGCAGGGAAAAACTCAGGTTTTTTTTTATTCAAGGGGAATGTGTGAAAGATTAATAGGATATGAGAAATGTTTTTTCTTCTAGATAAAAGATATAAATAAGTTTTAAAAGATTTGGTAATAATTATATATCTAAGAAAATTCTTTTATCCATTTATCATCTCATCAAAAAACCTAATCTATTTTATATAAAAATTTATTAACATAAATTTCGCGATTTTCAAAAATTACTAATAATTGAATTCCTTTAATCAAAAAAACGTCCTAAGAAGCAAATATAATGAAAAAAAAAAGATTTGCAATTAGGAAAATAATAAGACATTTGTTTAACATTTAATTTCTTCATAAATTCGAATTGGTTAAAGAAATATTAAGAAAGGTTCTCCGTTACTTTTCCATCCAGATAGCATTATAGTAGAGCTATAGGTCTAGAAGAGAAAGTACTGTAATCAGTCCAATTTGGGCATATGCGGTTCACGTGACGTTTTGAATAGCTAAGGAACCCAAAAAACCACATGAAAATTTTGCGGATGTTAATGTCAGTATGTACGTGTATGTGTCTGGTGTTGGCCTCTAAATCACCTTATATCTCCAGAACTACTAAACTGATTTTGACCACACATGGTCAGTTTACTTTACGTGTATATATGGGGCATTGATGATATTAAATTTTCAACTTATAAGGTCAAGGAAATGAGGCTGTAAGCAAAATCACCCTCAGTATCTGGATATGTTGGCTAATTCAGGTAATATTTTTCTTAACACATTTGTTAACAATTAAAAATAATAATATTTACAACAACAACAAAATTTTACAAAAATTCCCTCTCAAAAAAAAAAAAAATTCTAAACTAATGGCTAGTGGGGATATTGCGTCAATACTTCTTCCTTTTCACCACAAGGAACGCTAGTGTCAAAGGCCGCTGTCTAGTAATTTCCCTTCTTCCCTTGGGAAATCCCCTTTTCCTTCGTCCTCTTGGAGAGAAAAATTTTAAATTCCACAGGGTTACCGACGAAATTAATTTTTAAACTTTAAATAGTAATTACTTATTAAAATAATTTAGTTAATATTTTGAAGATTGGTAGTAATGACTTACAACTGTTGTAGTCGTCTATGTTGTGATGTCACAAGTGAGCGGTAGAATTAAATAATGAATAATATTTAAAGTGTAAAAAGTAACTCGGTTTGGCTGGGTCTCGACTCGATTTCCCTGTTGACTCGATACCTGGTGCTTTAAGCCTCGCGATTATAGCGGTCTGCAAACCGTACAAGCGAAATTTTTTCCATTTAAGTTGTGAAATTACATTAGTTTAGTTAGTGCCGACCGGCTCCACTAGTACTATCACATCCGCACGAATTTAATTACCCGCATCCACTGATATGCGTGCGCGCTTTGGTTTGAATGATTAAATGAAAAAAAACAAAAAAAATATTACATTCAAATGAAACAATAAATATTTTAAATTAGGTTATGTGTACGTGTGTATAAGTCATGCATCAGAAACAACTTACAGTTGTAGAACTTTCCCGAAACAGGACTAGCCGCGGGACGGGAAAATATCACAACTAAGTTGTCAGCTTTTTCTATCCATATTCAATACTCATCCTCATCAAATAGATCAATTTCAAAGATTCTACTAACTTTATTCCCTAAGGAAGGTTTTTCAGGGATCCTGTTGTTGGTGATTTTCCCCAAATACTCAGTTATCTCCAAAAGTTGGAGATTTTTTAAAATAAAAGTATTAAATGGCTTCCACAGACGATTTTAAGATATTTTAGATTTGATTTTCTCATAGGATAATAAAATGAAAAATATTTTTTTCAGTTCAATTTGAGTTATATAAAAATCACTAAAAGAATAACAAGATTTTAATGAAAAACTACCACAGCAATTTTTTGTTTCTTTATTTAATAAATATTAATTTTAAGGTAATAAATAATAATCACTAATAACACTTGATATACTGTTAGTTATGGTTTTATGATTCATGAAAATCAGCAATTAGACTTAGCCACGTAAAGTCCTGTCTTCATTTTATCACTTCATCCGTTTTTTCTTTGTGATCCAGTTACGGCTAAATGAATTTTCCTCTTCTTATAAAATTCCACAGTAAAATTTCATTGTTATTATGTGGAAAGAAATATTAATTACACTGTTTCACAAACATTTTCCATTTCAAAATGAAAGGAACTGTTTTTTCGTGACAGTACAAGGCAACTGTGGTGATGAATTAAAGATTCCATTTTTGAGTGAATAAATAGTCATCCCTTTACTCCTATCAATACATTTTCTCCTTTGATCACCCTTCCTTCATTTTAAATCTGTTATTTAACGGCTACGCCAACGATACTTCAGTTTTACTCCATTTCTAAGCCTAAAACTTTTATTTTTTCTTCCATGTACATAGTAGTGGCTTTTTTTAATAGATTAATAAACACTTTATACAGTATGATCATTTTATCGCGCGAGTTGTCAGTTTTTATTATATTTTTCTCTGCCTTTTTTTTAAAACAATCGCGATATTTTACCATTATTATGAAGTGGATTATTTAGGTTTAAACTCATTATAATAATACAGCATATATAATACAAATTTTTTTAATAACAATGTAAATGTTTTGTTTTGTGACGTATATTATATTTGGAAAATATTAAACCGTGTCATGAGAAATATTACGCAAGAAATAAATGTTCGTTAATTATTTAATAATATTTTATATTATATAACCACTAATAATAAATGACATACACTAAGATAACTAAAGGCCGTTCAATAAATAACTTAAAAGAATAAAAAAATTTAAATTAAAGAAATTAAGATTTACCTTGAATTTAAATATAATCATTGGTATGTAAACAAACATGTATAAATATCCCATAAACGTACAAAATTATATATCTTATTATTTAAAACGGAAGTAACTTACCTTAAATGATGATCTAAATATAAAATTTAATATCCGGACTTACCTGTAACAGATAATTTTATATGGTTACAAATGAAATTAGTTACAAAAATCTTTAATTATTATCTATGTATGATTAAAATTTATTTATTTTTAAATAAACACTACATTTGTTTATTACTTAATTTGTCTAAAACTTTACAAAAATTTCTATTTATAAATTAATGAGTTATTTTTAAACATAAATGAACGTTAATTTTTATATAAATTCCAATTTACATTGGTTTTGTTCTATTTATATATTAGGTACTTCCAAATTTAGAGTATAACTTAGGCAAATGAACAAGAATCGAGTTCTTTTAATAGAATATTACTAAAAATAACAAATTTTTAATTATTTAAAAGGATATAAGGATGATATAATAATAAAATTAAAACAAATAAAAACATAAACCAACTGTACTTTACAACAAAATTGGTCATCAAACTAATTTTCATAATTAAAACAAAATAATAATAATGCGTAATAGCTTCCTCGCGGCTTCGCCCGCTTTATATAGTTGCTTGTGTTTCCCATCGCAGAAATTTTTTTTTTTTATTTTACGGTTTTTAGTCAAGTAACCTGAAGGAGGTGCAGACCGTCGCGTCATATACGGTAACAGTGGCTAAGACTGTATTGGTTGAGTCGCCGCGCCGAACACCTTGAACCCCTTAAAGAATCGAAATTCATAAAAACCCGAAAATGTTTGTAGATATTTGTCTAAAGAGTACTTGCAAAGCCGAATCTACTGAATATCTCGTTTTGTATAGTCAGAAATGGGGAAAGTTTGCAATCATTGATTAAATTATTTTTTACCTTTGTTTACTCATTTCATGATCGAATTTTAATTAAAATTAAGAAATTCGTTTTAAATATACACTTGAAGATTGCACACGCTAAAAAAGCAAGTTAATTTCTTCAGTTGTTAACGAGAAATAAAAAAAAAAAAACGTTACTCTGTTTTAACCCTGTAAGTGAACTTATGTAAAAACGCGTAAGAACATGTAAACAAGTTTTTATCACTTTAACTTCAGTAATTTTTGCTGAGCAGCTGACTATGCATCACTCACATGTTATTTAATATATATATACTAACGTTTCCCGTCGCGGGTTCGTTCACAATATCCTTAGTAAGAATTTGAACATGAAAACAAAAATTAATTTGTCAACACCAAGTTTTTTTTGAATTACAAAAATTCAGTAATTATTAAAAAATAGAAAGTATCTTAAATATGTATAAAGGTATTTAATATTTTCAATAAATAATTTGATAGGATTACTTGCTTCTTCGACCTTCCCGCATAGGAAAAGGCTCTGGCACTTGGATCCCAATGTGTCCATTAAATTCTTGTGTTCAATAAATGATTTTGAGAATAATAATAATGAATAAAAATTAAAGCCTGTTCAATCTATTAAAAATATCAGCATATTGTAATTTCTTCGGAGCAAGAATCTGGTTAGTACAGTATCCGAAACTTTGAGCGATCTAAGAATGTGAGTTTCAAAACAGTCGGCCTCCATCTTAAAAAAAATATTTGTTTTTACTCGTTACCCATACTTTGCCCGATTCTTAGCGTTATGTAACAAACGGGCTGTTAGTGACCGTAATATGTTACGGTCTAAGAGGTGACCGTACTTCGTTTTACATTTTAAAAACAGTTTTTTAATTACTTCTATTTTATGTGTTTTAATCCAATAAACAGAACTAGATGCGGTCAGTCGCGTTGCACATACGGTATCCGTGGTAGTGACCGTGTTGGTTGAGCAACCGCGCGCCATTCTTATGTTTTTGTACAGTCAATTATTGAATGATCCTCGTATATTATGTATGAAATAACATAATAATGAACTAAAAACAGTTCCACAGAAACAAGGAAAAATTAATAATAATCTTTTATACACAAGATATTTTATGATTTATTTTTTTTAATCTTTTATGTACAACAACTTTTATTGTAAATAATTTTTTCTTTGGAAAATTAAACTCTTATACCTTGTCTATTTTCTGTGTTAATATTGTCAAGACTTGTAGGAAATGAAGGAAATAAAACTTTTCAAAATTTCTAAAAAGCAATTTCCAAGTCCCACTTGGAAAGGAAACCAAATAAATCAATAAAACTTCTTTTAGTGTTACAGTAATAAAAGAATTGTTATTACAGGAATATGTTCATAAAGGAAGAAATAGATTAAAAAAGTTAAAATGGTTTCTTCTTCATTAAGAATTGAAATTTTCGTATAGCAAAAATTGTTTAATTATGAAGTATTAAAATAAATACTGCTTATATATCCAGAATACTAAAAAAGTAGTAATTTAATTGTAAACTAAAAATTGTTGATGATAATTATTGGCATTCTACTTTTTTAAAGTAAGTAAATTTTTTGCTTGGGATCTGTTTCCATCTTTTTCCGGAAATATATATTTTTTTAATAAAATTTTGTAATTAATCACCCGTTAGCTCATTTATTAATTTTTTATGGAAGAAATAAAAAAAAAATAAAAAATATTAATATAACAATACATAAATTTGTTTTGAATTTAAATAAGAAATTTGAACGTTAGTATAAAATTTCAGCCTCTGCTATTTGCACATCCCTTCCGCGGGTGCTGACGGATGAACAGAATCAGCAGGTATGTTTCTACGTTCCACATGGACGAATTGGCCAGCTTCTACGACGGTCCGTGGAATATGTGGGTAGAAGAATAGAGAAGCAGATTTCTGTTCTTATATTACAAGCGTCGCTAACATTGATGTTGACAGGCAAGAAGCGTCCAGCAAGCTCACCGACAACCACAGTGGTGATCAAGGCGGAGGGAAAGACCTACACAGATCTCCTCCGATCTGTAAAGGAAGCAGTAACACCGGGCAAAACTAGGGTCCTCTCCGTACGGAAGGGCCAGGGAGAGTACCTTCACTTCTGAATGCGAGCCGACAGTTGTGCGGCCGAACAGCTGAGCAGAGATATGACCGAAAAAATAAGAGTGCTACCACGGCGCTGGCTAAAAGGGTGGTAGGTCTACGTCCTTAACAAGAACGTGGACGTGGACTCTCACGATGCAGGATGAGTTTCTCAGGGAACTTCGTAAAATAACTGATGAGTCGGTCATTATAGATGTTTGATCAATGCGGCCGGCTTACAACTCGACATAGGTCGTTACATTGGCCGCCTGTCCTTGCGGACAAATTGCTGTCTAATGGGCATGTTTGCATTGGGTGAGTGGCCTGTTCGGTGATGCGGCGTGCCTTCGACGAACTTTGCTCTAGATGCTGGACTCCAGGTCCCAGGGCCAAGTTTTGTAATGGCCCAGATATGTAATGGCCCACTTTGGGGATTCTCCACTAGAGAGTGGAGAATCCCCAAATCATCTTTATCTCTATAAAGCGTCAAGATCGAAGACCCTTTGAGGAGTTCCCTCATTTGAGGCATGGCATACAAAAATATCGAGTACCTGGGCGGGACCTTTAATCCTTCCGAGGCAGTTTGAAGCGAAAGCACTCCCGAAGCAGACTTTATGTTTAATTGCAGATCCGGCTCCGGAGGTTAGAGAAACTACAGATGTATTAAATAAAAATATGTATAAAAATTCAGTTTGATGTTGGTTTTCAAAACAATGATGACCTCCAGTACATATAAGTTTGTATACTTCAAACAAGCGATAGTTATTATTCTATTATCTAAAAAGTATTGATTCTTTGGAGACTAAAATTGAGAATAAATTTATTTCTATTGGAAAATAACATTATGAGACGAAACATGCAACATTTTTCTTTATGACCTTTTGCCAATTTTCCGGTAACCACATAATCCCGTCGCTATACAGCTTTTGTGGTTTCTGGTCAAAAAATTGTGACACGTAATTTTCACAGGTCTTTTTTTGAAAATAACTTAACACTATTCAGGGAGTTCTGCAGAGACCGAAACAAGTAATAGTTTTCTGATAGTGCGAGGTCCAGGCTATGCAGTGGATTCATTAAAACCTTCCAGCCAAGTTTTCTCAATTTCTGACGGATCATTAAAAATGTATGCGGTCTGGTGCTGTCAGCGTGAAATATGACGCCCTTTCTGTTGTTTAGTTCAGGCAGTTATTTTTGGATCGTTAGATGAAATCGCCCTAACCGTCGACAATACAGGTCTGAGTCTCTGAGTCTATTGTTCCGCCTGGCAGCTACAACTCGTGATGCACGATGCCCTTCCAATCCCACCAAACGCGCCGCATAACCTTCCTGGCGTCAGTATGGGTTTTACCACAAACTGTGGAGGTTCTTTCGCTTCATCCAGGATTTTTTCGCAAATTGTTGCCATAGGTTACCGCTTTTTATTATTCATGATCAACCGCTTCAGATGTAACTTGATTTAGTTTATATTTCAGTAGAGACTGGCAGAGAGAAATTCGATCGAGTAAATTGTTCGAGTCAGATTATATGACATCTAAACGTCGAGCTTCTTTTTGTAGCCAACTTTCTTCAGATGGTCGAAAAGCTTACTCATCTTCATAAAGCAATATATTACGTTTAAGTATAAGAGTTCCAACACCTTTTGCACATCTATGAGCTTCTGCTGCCAGCTATCAAATGACGTTCGGCCTGACCCACTGGGACTCATATAGCGGGTATAAGAGAGAGAGAGAGAGAGAGAGTGTCTCTCTTTCTTTCTGTTTTCCTCCGGAACCACCGTAAGATATTACTTCAGAAAAGAATGAAGATGGTGTGTATGAATATAAATGAAATGTAGTCTTGTACAGTCTCAGTTCAACCGTTCCTGAGATGTGTGGTTAATTTAAATCCAACCACCAACACTGGTATCCACATTCTAGTATTTAGTTTTTTTATAAGAAATATTAAAGAGTAAGAGCTATCTAAAAATTAAGATTTTTTTTACATATTAAATATAATAAATAACTTGCTAGAGAGATTTAAATTTAAAGTAGACTAAAATTTTTTTTAAGTTAAAAAAAAATATTTTTTTATTTGTACACACAATGGAATTGGATGGGTTAAAGACATTCGTAGCGGTTTGAAGATCTATCCATCTAGAAAATATAGTAAACTCCCATTAACTCTTTTTCTGAAGCAAGACATAACTAGAAAAAAAAATAGAGAAATATATAAATTCATTTTTTGAGGAGGGGATAAATGGTATATATTAAATAATAATTTTGGTAATTTGTGATTGATAAAAACAATTTTAACTCTATTAAGAAAAGTCTTTCGCTATAAGTTCCCCCGTAAAGATATGAAACTTCATTTCGGCTAAAACACCTTCATCCCTTTCTCCAATCTTTGCAAAAATGTATAATACATTCTATCCCCTCGAAGGTAGTTCTTGTCTACCGAGTTTAAAAAAAAATGGTCCACAAGGTCTAGAGTTATAAAACTAAATACAGGCCAACATATAAACATACGCACAAACGTTACAACGCTACTTACAACTTATTTAATCTATTTCTTTGTAAATAAATAGATTAAACATTAAATTTTTTTAATGTGTTCTTAAGACACAAAACATACAAAAACCAATATTTTTATTATTATTTTTTTTTTTTTTTACCAATCTATGTAGTTTCCATAAATTAATTGATGTACCTGCTGTAACACGATATATCGCTAAAACCGGGAGAGTAAAAAAAAAAAACTATACGTTGCACCTGATAAATTTATATTTTGTCTTATTAAAATATCATTTAAGTATTTATAGGAGTACAAAATCGAAAAATAAATATTTGATGTTCATTCAAATAAATCTCAATGTGGGAGTTAATAAGCGACATGCTGGTATGATTATTTGTTTACATAGCTAGTATTTTTATATTCATGATGTATATTCTTAATACGTTATAAAATAGCTAATAATATACAACTGCACACACCTCCATCAAGGACTAACCCGTTCAATATTAATAGAATAACGTTTTATAAGGAATATTATGTCTTAAAGGGTACTAAGAATAACAATTCAAAGGTAGATAAATTCCTATTTAACATATACAACATTTTAAGTATTATGTTATAAAATTATTTTATTTTAAAATGAATATAATTTTTTCTTCAATTTAAATCGCAATAAAACTTAATTTATTAAGCGATATAACTTTATGAGTTGATATGAAATAGAAATAATTTCCTAAAATATTCATAAGAAATATTATGTATCCAATTCTAGGCTTAGTAGGGAAAATGAAGAAATACTTTCTCGTCCTATTTTTTATCCAACTCAGTTGGATATAACTACACACTAACTCAAAAAAAAAAAAAATTAAAGAAATTAATTCAAAAATATAAATTTGTTTATTCATGGAACAAATTGAATATCTATTCTATGAAGAAAATATAAATAGCTTATGATATTACTTCTTGTATCTTACCTCAAAGAGAGCTTCACATATCTGCTCAACATTATTTCTAAAAGGAATATTATATATAAAAAGAACTCTAAAAGGAATTCATTTTCTAAAGAAATATAAAAAGGAATTTCTAAAAGGAATATAATAATATAATTTTTCTAAAAGGAACAAAGTACCTTTTTAAAATGATTGTACACAAAAAAAAGAACTGGCTTTAGATGCAAATAAAGTCGTGATTATATAATTTTAAATCTTATAATTGCAGCATCACGATTTCTTACAATAGCATAAATCTAATCAGATTTTACAACAGCATAATTAATTCAATTGAGTGGAAAAACCAGGTAGTTTAAGTACTAACATTATCAAAAGCCGTTTCAAAACGTGTTTAATCAATGACAATTAAAAATTCATATGATATAGGTAGATGAAGGCATAATAGCATACTTATATGATATATAAACCAATCTTTGTCTCACTATTATTAAAAATTGAAACAGTAGTTAGAAGTTTTATTCAAGCAATTATTCTATCGCCATTTATTGACAGAAATTAGTCAATTATTGTAGATTATTTTATTTCATTAATAAGATAACATAATTTTCTTTTCTTTTTTTTCTGTTTAGCCTCTGGAACCACCGTAATATCATTCATCTCCATCCTCATTCATCATTCAGAAGATGAATGAGGATGAAATGTATGAATGTAAATGAAGTGCAATCTTGACCAGTATCATATTGACCATTTCTGGGATGTGTGTTTAATTGAAACCCAACTCCCCACAAAAGAGCAACGGTATTCACCATCTAGTATTTTATTTTTAATAATTTGTTTTATCAGAAGGTTATCTGTACGAAAGAGTTCTGAGATTAAAAAAACTTCAAAAAGACTTAAGGTGTACAAAAGTTTTAAAAATAACCCTTTTTTAAAAATTGGAACCAAATTAATAATAACTAGTTAACCCTTACCCGACTGCTAAAGAACCAGCATATTTAAAGAATTTGGAAAATGTATAAAGGTACACAAATTTGTTCATAAATATGGCAGTTCTTTTCAATCGCTATACGTAGAAAGATTTAATTAAGCTCAAAATCATATATTTTCTTGCTATAAGATTACTATCCCAAGCACCTAATGAAATAAATCAAAAATATTAAGTGTGGAAAAGGCAAGGTTGTGAGAGATCATTTTAAAGACGTTGAACCAAAGTTTTAAACAAAAAAATATCGGGTTACGATAGTTGTAACCAGAATGACAGTCATTTAATATTTGTCACAGCTAGTTTCAAAAGCAAAAGTTCCGTAAATTATCCATTGAGTAATTGTCTTCTACAAAATTTTGAGATAGAAGTATTTGTTAAGTTTAAGTTTATTTTTTTAGCGTATCATTTTCGAGGAATTATTTAAGAGCACTGTATGTAACTTTTAAAACCAGTCGTGAAAAACATTAAAGAGCCGCCAGTTTAATTAATATTGTCATAAATGAATGTTTTAAAAATTTCTGTTTTTTAATATTGTCATAACTCCATCCTTTCCATTTAAGAAAAAAAATAAACTATTTCCAAATATACGAGTTCACTGACTCATGAATGAAGCTTTCCAACTTCATTCATTTGGAAGCTGAACGCTAGAATTTAAATCTCCTGGAGTGTAATGAAACTTTGTTTAAAAAATCTTTCGCCTAAATTTTCTTAAAAAAAAAATTATTATGAAACTTCCTGTATAAACTTAAAAAAGCTGATGTGGACACCACATGACTTTCTTTGTACGCCTGCTAAATTACACACAGAACTTTTTTTCTGTTTTTTTTTTTTAATGAAAAGTACATACAATTTTATTTATTAATTAATAACTTCTGATATTTTACCATTTTTTTTATGATTATTTTTTAATTATTATTTATCGTAAAAACTTTTTTATAATCAGAGGTTAATAAATTTTAATAAATCAAAATATTTATATTAAAAAAAGTAAAAAAATTAAATTAAAAAAAGGAGATAAAGTGTTACTGAAACCGATATGCCTTCCCTTGTAAGATCCAAGTATTAAAATTTTATTTGGCTGTAACTCTGAAACGAATGAAATTAATTACCTCTTATGAAAAGTATTACCTCGTTGAAAAGTTCTGAATGAGGGCTTATTACTGCATTTAAGAAAAAGTCCAAAATCTAAATTGTTTTGTAGACATACAATTCTTATGCGAGATACTCGTATTATGCGAGAGTGACGTATAGACGTCACGCCGAAACTAGTCAAAATGGATTCACGGATGGTCAAAATGTATATTCCGTTGAAAATCGAAATTTTTCGTCCATACTATACTTCCTTTATTTCGTGCAAGGAAGTAAAAAAAGAAACAATAATCATAAAAATTTATTTTTGTTTAAAAGATATGTCTTGAATATAGACATTTAAAATAATTTATAAAAAAAAAAATCTTGGGCGAATTAAGAAATTCCTTATTAATGTTGCTTTAAAGTTTGTTGAAAAATATTTTAAACAATACATTAATGTATATCAGTCTAATTAATGAATAAATACATATTTCCTTTAAAATTTTATCTCATGTCTGGCAAAATATTCTGTAAAAAGAAGAAAACAAAAACTAAAAGAAAAATGTAAACATTTATAAAAACGAATAACCTTGAAAATAAGTATCAGAAATAGCCCTGCTTTTAATTTTATTTGTTTTGAATAATGTAGAAACAGGACAACTGAACTTTGCATAGTTATTTTAATTTAATCACTATTACGTAACAAAAAATAAAAGTAATGTGTGCAGTATAAATAAATTCGTAGTAGCAATTACATAATTATAATATTGTCATTTTACGATAAAAATCGTGTTTAGTTATGAGAAATTAAAACAAATAATAATGTATTATAGTAAATACAAATATCTACATAAAACATTAAAGTAAACTAAAAATAATCCTTGCAGTGTTTTGTGCAACAAGACCAATTTTATGTTCTATAATTACATCAGTCAGCAAATTTAATCTTGTTATAAGTAAGATTGATGAGAAAAGAGCTACATTTAAAGTGTTTTTTGACCCAGAATTGGAAAATATTATCCAGAATATTGTTGTTGCACAAACAGTTTGTTTTTTTTTTTGTAACCGGTTGAGGGTTTATCTAAAAACAGAAAACGATATACTTTTGCAACGTGATATATATTGAATAAAAACATTTACATAAAAAACATTTTAAATCTAATTAAAGAAGTTTTATTAAGGACTATGAAAAAAAAAATTAAATGATACCCTAAAGATACCATACAGTAATAAAATATTTCACTTTTTTCTCTTGTATTCAGTAAAATCTTCTCTTTTTAAAAACCAGCAGTATTTGCCTAATATTAATGGGTCCCAACCTTCCTAGTACCTTGTTTCTGTTGCCCTGATGTCCTGGTGAAATCTATTTAATTTTTCGTTACTTACTGCACCCAAATTTTCCGCAAAAAATTCAAATGAGAGTGCAAAAAATGCAATTTTTAAGGACATGAGACATCCTAGAAATTCATAGGCTTTTAAGAGTTCATTTATGAGGGTTTTATAATTCTCATCTTTCTTATTACCTGGAAATCCCTTCACTACACTTACAAAGCAGTTTCAAACTGTCAATTCTTTTTCGTTTTCATTAGTCCGAGCTTAAAACGGGGAGGTGGGAGAAGCACCTTTTTTGGATCAACGAGGGGTGCATATTTTATATTCGAAGTATCTGGTTCAAAACAAGTACTATGAGGTCAATCTTTCTTAATGAAATGTTCTTGTCTTGCCCGACTGTCCCATACGCGTAAAAAAAATTCTTTGTAAAATTCCCTTCAAACCCTAATAATATACATATCACTTTTAAATCTCCACAAATATCCCACTGTTCATATTTAACTTCATATAGTATGGTAGCCAAGTTACAATAATTTTGTTTCAATTTCACTGAACAAGCTAAAGAATAGATGGTTTTTCGTTTCCATTAGGAAACGAAAAACCACTTATTCTTTAAGACTGCTTTTAGCTGTATTTAGATGAATCTATGAAACACTACTCTATACACTACTCGGAAGTTATATGTTCCATATTAAATTGGAATACCATTAAACCAATAATATCCTAACAGACGCATCCATTTTATAAAACAGGCCCTTCCATTTTATACAAACTTGGAAATTTTATCTTTTGTTTTAAGTAAAATGAAACCGTTGTGGTTTTATCTAACAGGTTTCCCTTTTGAAACACGCTACCACTGTTCCAGTGGAGATCCCAGATTCGAATCCCGATCAGGCATGACAATTTCACACGCTAAAAATCACCCATCTCATTCTCTGAAGCAATATCTATTGGTGGTCTCGGAGGTAAAAAAAAAGTCCGCTGTTGAAGTCTGGAACCAGGACGTTTCAGCATTTTGTTTTGACAAACCCAGGTCAAGCACCAAATCATTTAATTTATTTTAAGCTATTAAATAAGGCTCATTGATAGTTAGAAAAAAACGTAGGGTTACTACTACTAGTGGTCTCAGGAAGTTGCAAATCAGATCCTGATGAAGAATTACAATTATCGGAAAACGTATCTCACGATTATTTTTTTCTTTAGAAAGAGGAGTACATTTTTCTCGTCGAACACTTCTCGTAAAGCATCAAGTATACTGATTTACTGAAGAAAAATTTCTCTCAAAAGTTTCCAAATAACCCTGTTCCACACAGGAATGTAATTCGAACTTATATCGAAAACCTTCGGGCACGCTCGAAACGAACAGAAGCTGCGTGATATTTCGGACGCTTCGATTGAAAGTCCATCAAAGTGAATGCGTAAATTAGCATTCCAGCAAGATATCGACCTCACTATCGTACGTAAAGCTGTAAGAAAAGAACTGAAAAGTTTCCCCTGCACGAAATGAAAAGTGGAGTTTGTATCGATGTGAGGAGAAGGCATACTGTGGGTTCAATCTTTTTTTAAAATGTAGTTAGTGATATTTTAATAATGCGATGTGAATAGTTATGTTATTGTGATGTTTTAATAAACATTAGTCGGTTAACAGAAGCGAAAATCAATCACGGTTGGTTCCAACAAGTTGATGCCACAGCGCACAAAACTATCAGATAAATGACTTTTTTTACGAAATGTCTTTGGTGAACATTTCGAGAGGTTGTGGTCTACAGTATCGCCCGAACTGACAACCTCAGATTACTTTCTACGGGGGAGCAGCGAAATAAATAGTGTATCGCAACAGATTACGGACGATTGACGAAATAAAAGCCGAAACAACGGCGTTGTATGAGACATTCCAATAATCAGCTAATTAAACTGTTGGAAAAAAATTGACACGTGTACAGTGTTATTGACGTGGAAGTTTTATTGAGGAGGTAATTTTCAACACCTTTTATAAACTATTTCAGTTGATCTAATATCCATTTCTATAAAATAATGAAATAAAAATACAAAGTAATAATTAAAATAGATTTGACATTGTACTTCCATACTTCCAGTGCACAGAAGCTTTCCTAACGGTCTGTATAAAAAAATATAGTAACACCTTTATTTTCACACTGTGTAAAATGTAATAGCCTGTAGCATGATGTAAAAATAGCTGATATTCAAAATAATTTCTCGTAAAATTTCAAGAGGGGTTTTATTAAAGTATCCTAAATGTAAAAAAAAAAAATTTGATAAAACTTCTAATTTTATATGTATGTGAATAAACATAAAGAATAATAAATATTCCTAAATCGTTATGGTAGTTATTATTTAATAATTTTTCTTCCACTTCTTTCTTATGTTTATTAGACACAGGGTTTCTCTCCTCTGCGTTTCTTTCCAACTATTTTTTTTCATGTGGGCAATTTTATTTTGGAAGACTGCTTATGTTTTAAATAGACAGAAAAAAAGAACCTTTTTTTTTTTTCTTTATCTGTTTAGCCTCCGGAACTACCGTAAGGTATTACTTCAGAGGATGAATGAGGATGATGT
>JAAAKQ030475202.1:0-23058 GCA_010016005.3 Zanna intricata | reverse complement strand
TACAATTCGTTCATCTCATCCTCTGAAGATATAACCTAACGGTGGTTCCGGAGGTAAAAAAAAAATAAAAATAAAAATTATTCTTATAATTATGTTATTGTTATAATTAATTATATGTTAACGTTTTCAACTGATTTTTTTTAAAGAGATATATATTAAAATACTATGAGGATCCATTTTATTTTAAAGTTATATCACTTCATTAAAACAATACAATGATAACTCTAAACAAAAGATTGGTGAATTCGAATACATTATATTGTAATTTTTAAATAAAGAAAAAAAATTGTTTTCCACTGATGTCACGTAATAGAAGCCTATTACAAGACTGCCAAATGAACTTCTAATAAATTAATATAATAATTATTCTGATAATTACTATACGTGCAGAAACTATCTTCATAATTTTGTTTTTTTTTTTAACTGTATTAAAAATCATTTTCAATAAGTCCAGATCCTAGGTTCTAGTAGAAAAACTAATTAGTATTATCAATTTTAAATATTTTAAAGAAAAAATTCAACGTATAAGAAATCATTATTAAAAAATTAATTCAAAAAGATCTCCTTCGGTTTTTGAACAATGCGGTTAAAGGTTTAATATATTTATTTTTAATTTTATTGAAGAAGATAAATACCATAGAAGGTGATATTTCGATCGATTTTTCACATAATATTATTCATTAACTATTACAGAATTATTCTATTACAATATTAATTTGTTTATTTATTGTGATAGTCATATTTTTTATTTTATTCCTTAATCCTTATTCTTTAATATTTATTAATATTAATTATTAAAAAAAGCTGATAACATACTTATAAGAAATTCCCGGAACGCGGCTTAGTATTGTCTAACGACTTTTAAAATAATTATAAATAAATATATACATATATATATAAATAAAAATAAATAGAAAAAATGAAAGTAATTAATAAGTGATATATCCTATTTACCAGCTAATAAGTGTGAAGCCCTTGGGGTCCTCATGTCTTTTAAACATCATCAGGAATTAAAATATTGTATTTAAGTTAAAATTTAAAATAAGTATACAATTATATAATTGTTTGCATGTTAACAGTGTGTATACCGTTTGCTTATCACTTATTTGCTGGTAAACTAGATAGATATATTACTTATTAATTATTTTATTAAAATATACAAACAGAATCAAGTTCGAGAAATTTAAAAATAAATAGGTTTAAACACATTCTTTTCCACTAATCATACTCGCTTTGCTCAGTATAAAAAAACATCTGTAAAGTTTTATTTAAACACACAGTCCAAATAAATATAAGTCTGTTTACTTAGTTACAGTGAATTATAAGAGAAAAGCTATTTATTTCATTTTTTTTTTTTTTTTTTTTATCATTTTGCTTGTTTTTTTTTCTCTCGCTTGACACCTGAACACACATCGGATCTGATCTCAGATCTTATTTGTGTATAGATATGGAAGGTCGAAAATAGGATGTTGAAAAGAAGCGTCGGGGGTTTGTTGGGCATACTGGAACAACACAGACGCCTTCCGACCATTGTGATCCCCAGATGGGACTTTGTCGGTACTGTTGGCCGTGCCTATGTTTTTGCTGACAATGGGCTTTGCTTTTGCTTTAGATTCAGTACTACTAGTAAAAGGAGCGGAAAGGGGAGTTTGGGGGATATATATATATATGTAAGAGAACTGCACACGCGTCCCCTGGGTATTCAAATATGCGGACTTGCCCCCAAATATTCCCTTCGCCCCAACGAAATTCCAATTCTTCCCTCTTCAAAGTGGAAAACTAATGCAAACCATTTAGTTCCTCATCCTTCTCCTTTGACACTACTTCTCTCTTTTTATCCCCCACACACATGTTCTTGTAGTCGTACACTTCTTCTTTCTTTTCACAATACCATTCTAATTTGATTTCTAGATTAAAAATTTCGAACTTATTTTTTTCGTTGTAAAAGTAACTTTGTAAATTGGAAATTTCATCGTTGTAGATTGTGAAAAATTATAAGCGATTAGAAGGAATATTTAAACAAAATAAAAAAATATGATGTGGGCGTCAGATGACTTCTTTGTACGCCTGTTATATTTCATATACATATTATTTTAAATGAAAAATACGTAAAATTTTATTTCATTAATATGTTCTGATATTCTTTTGTATTTAAACAAATTTTTTTTATTGTTATTGAATTATTATTTATCGTAAAACCTTTTTACAATCAGAGGTTAATAATCATTAATAAATCAATATATTTAAATAAAAAAAAAAAAAAAGCGATGAAGTCTGATTCGTACTGATGTGCCTTTCCCTTAAAAGATCCAAATATTTCAGTAATAAAAATTTAATGGCTATAAGTCTGGAAACAATGAAAATAAGTACCACTTATGATATATCATTGAAAAGCTCTCAATGCCGGCTTATTACTGCAGTAAAAAAAAACATTCAAAGTCCGCATTTTTTTTTTAAATTTAGGCTTTTTTGGACACTTTTAGTTCAGTCGATTGCAATCAAAAGGGATAGTGCACAAGTAGATGTGACAAAAGTTCTAAATTCAAATTGTCAACATTCTACGGCTAATAGTTTTTGAGTTACGTGAGATATGTACGTACAGACGTCACGCCGTAACTAGTCACAATGGATTCAGAGATGGTCAAAATGTATATTTCCGTTGAAATCTGAAAAACGAAATTTTTTCGCGACCACAATACCTTCGTAAAAGAAGTAAAAAAAAAAAAAAAAACCCGTTTAAAATTTTAAAATATTTGTTTTTACATTTGATAACATTTAATGCTTTCATAGCTTATTATTTTATAACGCTTTTATTTATAATTCGCACTTACAAATATTAATAATATAAAAAAGTTATTTTAAATTCGTACTAATAATGACAGAATACTTATATAATAATAAATGTAAGCATTTAATGATAATAATAACATCATTTATTAGTGTATATTGTTATGATTTGTACAGTCGGCTAACATATTTATGAAACTCTATTTTATTGACAGCTGTAAATATCTTACATACCGGATGTGCAAAAATATATAAAACAAAATCTTCAGGATTTCAAGAAAGAATAGTTTATATTTTGAAGCATTCAATAGTTTTTTTTTTTAGTCTTGAAGAGGCAGCAATTAAACAATAATTATGTCTAATCTTGATTCATGAGAAAATAAAATGCTCTTATTTTAATCATAATTTATAGTCACGTGATATTGGTTCCCTTTCAGTATTTATTATAATTAAAAAGTTAGACGTTTTTATAATTTTAAATTTAAAGTATGTTTTAAAATTCTGCAGGTGGTGTACATGAATTTGTTATGGTTTTAATGGATCTCTATTGGAGTCCTATTCTCCGCTAAGTTAATACAGTTTATTTATCTTGGTGGTTTTATGAAATATTTTTTGCCAATTATTAAAAAGTTAGTTTTAACCATTTTAAGTCTTACACTTGATTTACATATTGATATATGTAAATATATGGATATTTATATATTTTATGCACTTTAGAAAACCTTAAATTACGGAGTTTGAACCGATTTTATAGCTTACTTCAAAACATAGAAAAAAAAATACTGAGAAAATACTAAAACCAAGAATAATCGTTGGAAACTTCCAAAAACTTATGAACTTTACCAAATAATACACAAACTATTGACTCGAGTAAAACATTGAAAATTACCTTCTTCAGAATTAAAGAGAATAAAAAGTTTCCAAAGAAACCCCAAATTCCAAAAAAAAAAATTGAATTTTGATCTTTTTCTCAACTACAGTAATAAGCCCTCATTGAGAGCTTTTCAATGATATACGTAAGTATAATGAAAACAACCACTTACGTATAGCATTGGTTCACTTGGTTCTCATTGGTTCCAGAATTATAGCCAAATAAAATGTTAATTAATAAAATATTTCGATCTTACGAGGGAAATGCATATCGGTTCGAATCAGACTGCATTTACTTCTTTTTTTTTTTTTAACTTTTTTTACTTCCTTATATGAAGTAAAGGAAGTATTGTGATCGCGAAAAAGTTCGGTTTTCAGATTTCAACGAAAACATCTATTTTCACCATTCCTGAATCCATTTGGCTAGTTTAGGCGTGACATCTGTACGTACGTAATTGCATATCTCGCATAATTCAAAAATGATTAACCATAGGATTTTGAAATTATGGATTTAGAACTCTTGTAATATCTAGTTATGCATCTCCCATTTTGATTGTAATCGACTGTACCAAAAGTGTCCAAAAAAGTCCGAAATCCCATAAAATTTGGATTTTTGACTTTATTTTAATTTATGGGCTGTGTGTTTCACGAACCGAAATTTGCTAACGAACAGTTTTCTGACCTATGTTTATATGATGTTTATTTTGTAATTTTTCGTTATAGAATCATCTCCTGCGAGATTTCCGTGTAATTTGGAATCGCCTGTATTCATTTTTTGGTCCTGTTTAAAGATTTTTTCTATTTTAAAAATATTATACATATTGGAAAACTGTCGTAGGATATCGTTCTTCTTACGAATCTTAATTAGCATTTACAACAAGCTTATTGTTATTACTAAAACAATAATAGTTCTCTATCTTCTTCCGATTAAAAATGTTAAAATACAATGACTACATAACTGTGCACGTTATTTTGTTATGTTTAATAGATATTAGATTAAAAATGAGTCACGTGTTGGTCAAACAGTTTAGAATGATAAAGTGACACTAGAATAGATCCTTCCATAGCTGTTTATTATTATTGTTATTATATTTTATGACTAAAATTGTTATGTTTCTCTTTGTTTCGGTATGTTTATAATCCTTAGATGTTGATTTACTCTCTTAATCAGAACAGAATATAAGCTACAATATAATATTAAACATTGTAGGCCGGTAAGATGAGGAAAGAGAAAGGAGGATTTAGACCGAAGAGAGTAGATAGTAACGGGAATGGGAAGGAGAGGGGAATTTGTAGTGAACTGTGTGTGTGAGGGATAGGGATGCATACACCAATTTGCATGCATAAGGCGGCAGTATGTCAAAGTCAGTTGGTTTTGACTAATTACTGGGCATGGATCATGGTGGCTGTGGCTGTACTTTGGTGTGTCTGTCTAGCTGTCTGTACTGTTCTGTTATGTTCTGGTACCTCTCCCAGTCACCCCTCACCGAGCTCTTTCTCCAACTCACTCTACCTTATAACATCTTGATTAACTACAGATTACCCTCATCTAGTGTGTGTATCGTTAGCTTGTATTGCACTGCGTCAATGTTCTATTGTCTATATGTGTGTGTGTGTATATGTGTGTATATATATATATATATATATATGGAGTCCTTATCTATTTCAATTTCTCTCACTTCCTCCTCCCGTATTCAATCTTATCAACGAGGCACAACCTACCACTTACAGACAGTTATCAACTTACTCAGATAGAACAATTAATGAAACTAACTGAACCGACCTAGCAATTTTAAGCTTTGTTTAAAAAGTGTTAAGAAATAATGTAGATAATCGGTATTTTCCAAAATATATAAAATTTATTAATGATTAATTTCTATTTAATTAATCTATATATATATATATATATATATATATATATCTGCTAACATAACAATTTTAAATAATCCATATCTAAGTTTTTAGTCTCATTCTTTCCACTTTATAAAACAAATCAAAAATATTTATTATATTAATTTTAAATTAAATTCAGAATCGACTATAGTTGAATAATCCAATATTTCTCAATATCTTATTTTTATTAATTTACTACTTATTTTGATGACGTATAACAAAAAGTAAGTTTTTTTTTAAATATAAACTAGAACGGAAATTTTAAATAAAATTTTTATGTAAATTGTTTCAAATTTAATTGTTTTTTGTTTAAATATTTTGATGAAATCGAGAGTGAAAAGACCATGAATATTAAAATAAAACATCTTTTGGCAAGGCTGGCCGACGTCATTTCAAAATCTATAATAATAAAAAAAGGAATTTTTTTAAAAATATTTTTATTTATAGTTGTATTAAAAAATGAAAGTCATTAGTGAATTTTCAGGGAAATGTAATTGTACCGATAAATGTGTACGCTTCTTGCTGCAGTTCCGCCTGTGGATCTACAGGTCAGAGAACGCAAGGCGGATATATGATGGTACGAAAGAGGAAGAGGCGAGGTCGAGTACCTTTGAGAGCTGGAATGATAGATGGCGTACTGATGGAGATGCTACATAGACTAAATCTTTCATCGTAGATATTAAAGGCTGGTGCCTTAGAGAGCACAGAGAAATTACTTTCTACATGACCCAGCTCCTCACTGGACACGGGTTTTTCAGAACTATCTCCATCGCATTGGAAAGAGAAACTCTAGCAACTGTATGTTTTGTCATGCTCAGGACACGGCAGAGCACACCTTGTTTATTGCCTAGAGTGGCATGCTAACAGGGTCACCGCAGGCATCGACGGGCTTAGCCAGAGGACGTTGTCCCATATATATTGTCATCTATCGACAATTGGAGAGCGGTCGATGGATTTGCCACCGCAGTTATAAAACGGAAAGATGAAGAAGCCAGGAGAGGAAAACACTGATCAAGACTCAGACTTGGGCGGGGAGGAGGGATAGCCAGCTGCTGAGTCGCCGAACATCCCTGCTTGAAGGGATGGGCGGCGATGATGACGCACTAGGACTCCTATCCTGCCGGTTTGAACATGTGCACACACATACAAGTACACTCACAAAAAAATAACCAAGTGTGAAGTGGAATGAGGTGAGTAGATGTGACAGATGAATGAGTGAGTAAGCTAGACAAGAAGAAAGACGAAGACGAAGAAGGACATAAGATAAAGCCCGCTGAAACTGACAGGAGGAGGAAGAGGGGACGGATAGCCCTCTGCTGAGTTGTCACCTGGGCTTGCTCGGGTGGGTGGCGATGATGATGATGCACGGGGACTCTCGATCCTTAGAATCCAAAGGCACCTTCCCGAGACTGAGTAATACTTAATTGCGGGTCCGGTCTCGGGGAGGAGGACAACTGTGAGGGAGGTTTAGTTGGTATGGGGCAGGTTATATTATGCCTAACAACATCTTGGGGCAGAGCTTGTTAGCTTGCGAGCTAGCCTGAGACGATTAGCATCTTGGATCCGAGCCCTACACACCTGTGGTGGTGTGCGTAAATGGCATTCCTTCATCACCCACAAAAAAAAAATTGTGTACTCTAAAACAGTCTGACCATTACTGAGACGTGCGATTAACTGAAACCCAACCACCAAGAACCCCGGTATCCACTATCTTGTATTCAGATCAGAATAAAAGCAACTATCTTTATTAGGATTTTAACCTCGGAACTTTAATTTCCTGATTACTACAAATTAGCTGATTTACTACAAGTTTAACACAAGACCAACCTGAAGACATAGGTTAAAACGTAAATTGATTACTCATTACATTTACTTACTTATTGATTACTAAACGCAAATATAAGTTCTTTCTGTCTACAAATGATACATTCAGAAAAGGTTTCCGACTAACAGAATTCAGTATGCTCAGCATTTTTGTATGATTTTTCTCACATATTTTGTATGAAATAAAAACTATTGTTCAGACATGAAATTAACCCACTGGGCTGGTCTAGTGGGTAAATCGTCATCGCAAATCAGCTGATTTCGAAGTCGAGCGTTCTAAGGTTCAAATACTAGTAAGGACAGATATTTTTATGCGGATTTAAATACCACGTTGTAAATAACGGTGTTCTTTGGTTATTGGGTGTCAATTGACCCACACATTTCAGGAATGGTACAAGACTGCACTTCAGTTACATGCATACGCATTATCTTCATTCATCCTCTCGAAGTAATACCTTACGGTGGTTTCGGAGGCTAAATCGAAAACGAAAGAAGAAATTATAAAATTAAGTAATCATTTCATCTTAATTTTTAAAGAACCCTGTAAAAGTATAATATCTTATTATTCTTTGTCTTATTATTTACGAAAAAATTATTGTTCTTTATTTTTTTAGTTTTCAATGATTTATCAAATAATATCTTGTCTGGTTTTCTTTACGATACTAAAAGTTTATCTAACTAAACTTTTAAACACATATAAATTTTTGATTTGGGACTGTTGTCACATCTAGTTATGGACCTCCCTTTTTAACAGCAATCGACTAACCAAAAGTGTTCAAAAATGCCCAAACCCCAATAAATTTGGATTTTGAAGATTTTATAAACTGCCGCCGTAATAAGACCTCATTGAGGGCTTTTCAACGATATATATCATATGTGGTACTTATTTTCATTGGTTCCAGAGTAATAGCCAAATGAAATTTTAATTACTAAAATATCTGAATCTTACAAGGGGATGGCATATCCGTTAAAACCAGACTACATCTCCATTTTTTCTTTAACTTTTTTTTTAACTTAAATATATTAATTTATTAATAATTATCAACCTCTGATTGTAAAAACATTTTTACGATAAATTATAATTCCATAATAACAATAATTATTTTTTTAATATGAAAATATCCCTTTTGGCACGCCGGCAGGCGGAAGTAGATTTCACCAGTGCTAAGATAAGGATAAAAGCCGGCCTCCGTGGCGCGAGTGGTAGCGTCACAGCCTTTCATCCGGAGGTCCTGGGTTCGAATCCCGGTCAGGCATGGCATTTTTCACACACGCTACAATTCATTCATCACATCCTCTGAAGATATAACTTAACGGTAGTTCCAGAGGTTAAACAAAAAAAAAAGTAAAGGATAAAAAAGATTTCCACCCTAAAGTTAAGAAAAAGTTCAAATTTACTCAATACGACAATAGTTGCATGTAAAAAAACGTTTCACATGTTTATCAAACGACAAACCCCATTTTCTTATAATTGCAGAAAAATTTTGGTCATCCCGCCCTAAGGGTTGGTCATATCAATAATCGTTTCAGACAAATTTTTAGATAATGTTTAGAGGACTAACGATCACGTTAAACCGATTCGATTCTGTGCCTATTAAGGAAGGCATGATTTTTTTAGGAAGGTATTATTTTTGTCTTCGGAACCTCATTTTTTCTGCATCTGGACCAATGTTTGGTGATATCAAAAAACTTTACTTAGTTAAATTGTATGCCCTTATTCAAATAATAGTAGGAACTTTAAAAGAATTCGATATTTTACTTAATAAGAAAGTTATAGCGGTATCTATATACATATATATATATATATATATTTTTTTTTTAAATGGTAGTTTTCTACCCCCATTCTCCGATTTTTCCCATTAATAAACTCGACCGAGATTTTGGATCGTTATATTTTATGTATCAATGTGAAAGTCATTGGCGCAAAATTACCGCAGTTATCGTGTCCACGAGAAAGTGAAATATGTACACTTTTGAACTGAGGGTGGTTTTGCGGGCTGGAAGAAATGAAACGAGAAGATATACCGAAAAGATTTTCCGGAAATCGAATTGTGATATCTATTACAATTGCTAGCTTTTTTTATGAAATCTACCTAAAATATCCGAATTTATTAATGAAATAAAATTTTGTTTACTTCCATTTTAAAAAAATGTGTATTTGTAAATTAATAGTCATACAAGGAATTTTGGTTTTCACATCAGATTTTTTGTAAAAAAATTCGTAGAAAGTAAAATTTCACTTTGATTCTGCTTAAGAAATATTTTTGTTATTAAGTGGAGGTCATTAAAGCTTACTTTTAATTATCCAGTGTTTGTTACTATTGCTTCAGTTTTAATTAATGTTTACATCCTAAAATTTCATTAAAATTAGTTTGGTGATAATTACGTGTTATCCGAACGAAAATTTTCTAAATATTACGTAAGATAACTCGCTATTTACAGTTTTTGATGAATTACGACGTTCTGCTAAGGTTTGCAGCAGAATAATTAAATATTTTGTTCATAATAATGAAAAAAAATTAAAATGTCTTCAACAGAAATGGAACGTAACAGCTGAAGTTATGTTGTTGAAATGGAATTTCGGTAGCGCAGTAGGGCGTAAACCTTATAGAGTATACCCCAGGTGGATAGGCAAGAGAGAGGGTGTGTAGGAGAAGCTAAATACGAATAGAGAAGAAAAGAAGAGTAGAGAAGAAGGGCGACCGCGCGGGAGCCGCAACAGAATAAATTTATGAGTCGGTTTGTTCTACTCTTTGGACGGCGAAGATCGAAGATCCCTGGTTAAATTCTTCTCTGACATGTTCTTGATTCACTGCCTTTTGATCTTACATCTTCAACCACGGAAAAAGAGGGATAGCAAGAATAATCGAACCGAAAGAACGGATGGACGGACAAAGAGAGCAAAGCGAAAGAACGACAATAAAAAAAGTATCCCATAAATCTCGCTATGAATTAAACGATGTTGCGTTTTAAACTTTTGTAGCTTATTTATTGGAGAAGACCGAGACCACAGTTTGATTTTTATATTTTTGTATTCAACTGATTTTTGCAAAGAATTCTTCAATTTTTTTTAACTAGAATTTAATCGGTTATTTCAAAACTCTTTTTTTCTTCAAAATTCTGCTTAAAATTTGTAATTAAATTTATCGAGACAGATTTATATCTTATCGTGGTTAAAAAAAAAAGACTTTTTTCATAATATTTTTATACAGAACCTAATTTACATTTTGTTCTTTATAGTTATATAATTTAAAAATTCAAAACATTTTTCATTTATTAAAAATAAATATTTATTTGTATATAACTTATGAATCGTTAAAATTAAACCGTAATATATTTTTGTTATTTAAAAAAATATAATATATGAATTTGAAAAAAACTATTTTACTTCTTAAAATAAACTATAAGTTATAGGTATAGGCATCTTCTATTTATCTTTCATCCAAAATTATTTTGTAGGATTTTTTTTTTAATCACTCATATGAGTTTATAAGATGAATATAAAATAAATCTAAGCCAGTGCGGTAGCTTTAAAAAAAAACAATACTATTATTTTTATTTTTTTAATCTTGAAGCCAATCTTTAACATTGTTTTATTTTAATTTGCAAAGTAATTTACATGTGCAGTGACTTCTGTAATATTTTTCGGTTATAAAAAAAGGAAGTATCTTTTTTACAGTTCGTAAAAATTCTACTTTCTAAAATTTAATTGCTAAAAATTCTTTTTGTGTGATTTTAATATAATATTTATGTATATATTACGTAGAGATTACACATTGTTATCACGTAAAGGTAACTATCACAAAATATAATTTACAAAAAATAAACATTTATGGGTGGTAGGTAATTGAGTTACTGTCTACCAACCCGCCAGGTTATATGTGGTTAAACTCGTCAACGCAAAATCAGCTGATTTTTTAAGTCTAGTGTTTTAAGGTTCAAGTCCTTGTAAAGGCAGCTGATTCTATATGGATTTTAATGCTAGACTGTAGTTACCTGTGTTCATTGATGGTTGGGTTTTTAACTAACCACACGTCTCAAGATTGGTCGACCAGAGTCTGTTCAAAACTACATGTTTACCGGTACATTAACATTGCACTATATCTGTAGCAACGTCAAGCCTGGCAAGCCGTCAACAGTAATTGAATTTGCCTATATACACACACACACACACACACACACACACACACACACACTCAGACCCGGCAGTAGCTAGAAAACTGGTTGGATATATATATATAAATAATAACAAGACATATTTTACTTGAAAATATTGTCTGTTAATTACTTGGGTTAATCAATCAACTACACAAAGTTATAAATTAAATTTACTAGTTTCATTTAGAATTCTTTAAGCTTCCTCTAGTGACAATACTAATTCACACATACATCATAGAGAATTCTTTTCTTATTTTGTATAGAAATAAGCAATTATTATGCAAAATAATCGCTTTATGAAAAGAAAAATGCGCTTAAAACGAGATCGGGAACGTATGATCTTCCTGTTTCATACTCAAATTATTCTACCTTTTTCCAAATTTTTTTTTCTTTTGAATACTAACCATTTTTAGAAATTCTTTTTTTTTAACCCTAGTTTCATATAGAATGTATTATTTCAATAATATTATGAATAATTAAAATTTAATTTTTAATGTTAATCTGTTATAACTTACGTATTTATAAAAATTTATGTTCTTTGAATTTTACATTTTTTTTAAATCTGCCAGCATAGTCCGGTTTAAAACTTTATAACTTAGGGTATTTATAAATTTTTTTTTTCTGAAAATGGAAAAAACTGTGGATCTTTCAAAACTTGTAGGAAAATATTCTATTCGTACAAGTATGGATGGACAATAAAAAATTATCGTTAAGTAACGCGCTGATCTTGTCCTTGGTAATGTTATCCCTGATTTTCCGAAGGAATTGTAAGCGAGCTACGAGTCACTTCTGCTAATTGGAGAGGATATTGAGTTTTCTTAAGGGTAGGAATATTTTTGTTCTGTAGTTCCTATGTCAGTAAAATCTTCCTTTATCATCAATCTTTTCTTTTCTTTTAATCTTGATTCTCTCTTCAATTTTGTATTCTACGTTTGTAAGTTTGCTTTCGGTAGGCTCACGCTGAAAATATCAGGGTCTCTAACAAAACCAGTAGTACATTATACGTACTTGGTGTGATCCCATTCGGCGACTTTGTGTAAATCTATTAAAATATGTCTTTCTAGTGACTATATAATGAACCGAATGATTGAAGTATCTCGTGGGTTACATCGGGGCCTTCCAATTTCTCCTAAAGTACAAAAGTTAAGTACGATGCATTATGTTAAATTTTAAAGAATTTAAAGTAGTTCATGGAAATGATCAATGATATTTCTCTAAATTATTACATAAAGGCTCTTTTCAAAAATTATTAGTTCAAGATTTGATTTTAATTATTACATAAAATTACACAATTTTGTAAAAAAAAAATGTAAGATTATCGTTATTATTCTTGATTGTTTGTATGATTTTGGAATTTTTATCCATCTATTTAAGTTTTGTAAATTACTTTATTTAAATTGGTAAAAAACTAAAAATTGTATTTTAATTAACCTGATAAGATGAGGTTTTTACTTCCTTATACAATGTACTAGAAATTATTGTAATCACGAAATTTTCGGTCTGATTTCAACGGAAATATCCATTTTGATCATCCCTGAATTCATTTTGACTTCCGTTCCGGCGTGAAGTCAGTACGTACGTATGTAACTAGCAGAAATCAAAAACGATTAACCGTAGAATGATAAAATTTTGATTTTAGAAGTGTTGTAAAATCTAGTTGAGCACCTCCCATTTTTGATTGCAATCGACTGGACAAAAATGTCCAATCACAGACCAAAATCCAATTTTTTTTTTCGTAACTTAGTAATAAGTTCTCATTGAGATTTTTCAACGATGTATCATAAATAGTACTTATTTTCATTGGTTCTTGAGTTAAACCCAGTAAAATTTTAATTAATATTCGGATATTATAAGGGGAAGGTACATCGACGAAAATCTGACTTCATTCTTTTTTTTTCTTTTAACTTTTTTTTTATAAATTTATATTGATTTATTAATAATTATTAACTTGTGATTTTAAATAAAAATATCACAATGAATAATAATTCATAAACAAAAAAAAAAGAATTTGAAAAAAAAATGTAATAAAATATATACATATGTAATTTAATAGGCGTACATGGAAGTCATGCGGTGTGTATACCAATTTTTTTAATAATATACAGAGCAGGCAGAAAGCTGTTTTAAAGTTTAAAGCTTTATTTACTCCAATTCCTAGTCAACCTATTACTGATGTAGATACGATATTACTAGATACAACTATGTAAATAATACAGGTATTCAGGCCACTACTGGGCTAGTCTAGTAGTTAACGCGACATCGCAAATCAGCTGATTCAAAGTCGAGAGTTCTAAGGTTTAAATCCTCGTAAAAGTTGCTTTAACGCGGATTTGAATACTAGATCGTGAATACCAACCTTTTTTGATGGTTGGGTTTCAATTAACTACACTTCTCAGGAGCGGTCGATCTGAGGTTGTACAAGACTACACTTCATTCCATTCATACATATCATCCTCATTCATCCTCTGAAATAATACCTTACTATAGTTCCGAAGGCTAAACAGAAAAAGAAAGAAAGAAGAAGATAATACAGGTATTCAAATATAATGAAATATATTATCAGTATCTATCTTGTAATCTTTATTATTGATTAAATATTTTTGACATACCATTCAATCAAGATGATAGAAGATTGTGAACGATGCTGAATGATGCTATCGTGTTAAATTTTATACAGATAGAACAGTGATTTTAATACTATAGTGATTTGCGAGATTCAGTTGTCATTCATTAATTAATAAAAAATAAATTTAAAAACTGGTTGAAACTCAGTTGTAATGATCAAAGTTGTGATATATACTATCCACTAGGTAATATTACTTAAACATTTAGGTTTGCACGAATAGGTTTAGGTACTGCACGAATAGGCCTAAAATAATTCATATACAGATATGTCTAGAAAAAAAAACCGGCAAAGGATTAAAAAATTTTACCGATGTTTTGTAACTTACGTTAAACAATTTTTTTTTAATTAAAAAAAGAATAAACTTAAATTGTTAAACAATATTTATTTAATTTAAAAAAAACAAATATTATATTATTATTTGATTTTATCGAATGCAAAAATCAAATAATATTTAGTGCCATGAAGTTAATTATTAAATGTAAATAAGTTTAAGTTAAATGTATATGTAAATATTAATATTTATTTTTCACGAAAATTGAAAATAATTTTTGTATTGGTTTGGTTAACCGCGTGCAGGATGAAGATTTGGACTATAATTGCGTAAAAGGTAAAAACGTTCAATATAAGTTTTTTGAATTTTACGTTAAAAATTATGCAATATTAATAATATAATTTCGAAAAATTACAAGATATTCAGTTACAAAACTTCGATCAGATTAAATGAAATAAAATTCCAAATTTTGTAACTATTCTTTGTTTTATAAAATTTATTTTAAAATATATATTTTTTTTAATAATCAAATTCTTTAAAAGTTTTGTTTAAAACTTTTATGTGATTTTCTACCAATTTAAAAAAGTTTAACATCAAATATAGAAAAACAGGGGTTTTTATCCTAATTTATAGGTTTTCACCCCAGATTTACTAGTGTAGTTATGGTTCAGGGATCTATTCAATTTTTCGGTTTAAAAACTATTAGAAATCATTAACTCTGTACCTTAATTAACGTTCTAAAAATTTCAGTAGACCTAAATTTGCTGCGGTAGTTTAAATCCGAGCGAAATATTTCACTAGCAATAAACTCGCAAACGAAGCATTTTAGGACATATGTTTACCATTATTTTCACAAGTAAAATAGGTTATGAAAATGTCGGGAGAACTTTGTGATACATTCTGTGTATGTATATGGGGTGTGTATATATATATATATATATATATATATATATATACACATAATTACTCTATCATCTTTAGTTATTTGTTTTTTTTGGGTTCCAGTTGTTCAGTCTTCCAAATACTGATCTATAGTTATTCTTTAATGAAATTTATTTAATCTGTATGTTTCAATATATAACTACCCTCTCTACTTTGACTCTATATAAGACCTCGTATACTTAGACCATTTTTATATTTTTTTGTTCGGGTCTAATTTTGACCAGTTTCTTATCGATTAGTATTTCGAAAATAAAATATTTTACAAATCATTTTACATCTTGCAAATGTTAATTTACTTTCATGATCCTTAGAACTACTAAAAAAGATATTGTAAAGTGACATGTTAATGAATTCTGTTCTACAATGAGATAATTTGTTATACTGTTTTTTTTCTCTTCGTAAAAAATATTAGTTTAAAATGATTCTGTTGTAAAATATTTTTTTTTTTTTTAGAGTGTACAGATTATCATGAGTATGATAAAATACGATCCAAAACAAAAACATATCATATGTTAAAGGTTTTTTGTTCACCGTGAAATCAGCAATTTTCTTTGTAATTTGATATTTCTTTATATGGCATCTTATATTTTTATACATTTAGGTACGGCTAACAACTGTACGAATAAACGTAGTTTATGTACGTATACATATGTATGATATTTATGCAGTCAGTCGCATCAGGTGTACTGAAATCGCAAACATATGATACGTGGGTGTGCAAATATAATAAACTTTTAACCACCGTGGAATTACCGACGCGAGTATCTCGGCTTCCGAAGTACTTAAGAGCACTATAACTACTATTCGTATATACTAGAGCCAACAACAACGGCAACAGTCGAGGAATGCGACAACTGCTGGAGAAGGTCCAATAATAACGATAAATCTGTAGACGCCATCTTGTTTGATTTTACCTCGGGCCAAGCAAGGTAAGGTATCGAAAAGGAAAGGCAAGGCAAGGCCCGCTTTCAAACCGAACCGACTCCCCATCACAAATTAAACGACAGCAGAGCGTCTCTCTTAGATAAGACCCCCTTTAGGTTACTACCATAACAGTCCTATATAGCTATCTGACTCCTAACAACAGGTACCGCATACCTACCGGGTGTGTCTGTCTGCCCCGTTCTGGTTATTATTTTTATTCCCCCATCTGTTCTACTGATAACTAATGAATGGTAAAAGTTACTTTTTTAGCAACTTTTTTTTTTAACAATTTAATGTATTTATTAGAAATATTTCTATTAAATTATTTTATATTCTATATTAGAATAATTAAATTGCATTAAAATAATTATAATAAAATTGTATTTAAAATTAATGTGCCAAGTTCTTGACAAATTTAAATAAAACGTTCTCATAACTGTTAAAATCAAGATAAGAAGACAAAATTTGTTGCAGTGTGCAACATATTAATACAGTTTATTATTTTGCAAAACAATTTATTCTGCGTCCAACAAATGTATTTATTTGGATACTAAACAACTTGATTATTTATGCAGTCAGTAAAACTACAAGTTTAAATTATTCCTCTGTTTGTTCCAAGAATATAATACGCGCTGCAAAAGATAGTAACTGCGTGTAACTTCTCACTTTTCTCAAAAAATTAAAAAAAAAAAGAAGAGGTTAAATGTGAATAAATAAATTAATAAAAATATCAAGAAAAATGAAATTATTTTTGCATAAAATTAAAGAAATATATTTTTTTTTAAATATTTTTATTTATAGTAATTTAACAATTAAAGTCATTAGCGACTTATCAGTGCAATTTAATTGTACCGGTAAAGGTGTAGTCTTGAACAAACTCAGGCTGACCATTCCTGAGACATATGGTTAATTGAAATCTAATCATCAAAGAGCTGGCCTCTGTGGCGAGAGTAGTAGCTTCTCGGCCTTTCATCCGGGGGTCCCGGATCCGAATCCCGGTTAGGCATGGCATTTTCACATAAGCTAAAAAAAATTCATCTTATCCTTTGATGAAATGGTGGTTCCGGAGGTACAAAAAAAAACCATCAAAAAACACCGTTATCCACGATCTAGTATTCAAATGCGAATAGAAGCAACTATATTTA
This sequence comes from Zanna intricata, assembly GCA_010016005.3. NCBI lineage: Eukaryota > Metazoa > Arthropoda > Insecta > Hemiptera > Fulgoridae > Zanna > Zanna intricata. The sequence goes on along the minus strand of JAAAKQ030475202.1, from coordinate 5,618 downwards.
TTAGGATTTGAACCTAAGAACTTCGAAATCAGCTGATTTACGAAATTCAGCTGAAGAGTTTACCCCTAGACAACCCGGTGAGTTAAAAGTAAATTATTATTCTTATTGTAGTTTATTTATAACTGTAAACGCGAAAATTCCTTTTTTTTTGCTTTAAAAGTTACCAGTAAAAATATAAACTGGATAAGATAAAAACTTTTAATATAATTGTATGTGAGGGGGGGGGGGGGATTCAACATTAATTTAATGTTTCATATAATTTCTTTAACTATTCAAACATATGTTAAGAATTTTTAAAGTATCTAAAGCATTTTAAATGAAACAATAAAAAAAAATTTATTTTAAAACAAAAAAATAAATAAAATTGTAAATAAAAAATAAAATTAGTCCTGAAATTTGTTTCGAATTTTACGTATATAAAAAGTTTTAAGTGTAATTTTATTATTTTTCAAATATTTTTTGTTTTACAAAAATAAGAACGCGGTTATCGTTTTTTATCTATGTATGCATTCAAAATTGAATAAATGTTGTTAAGTTAAACATGTGAATTTATTTACTTCTACCGAATAAAAAAATCCGATGTGGATACTACATGACTTCCTTGTATACGCATATTAAACTATATACACAAATTTTAAAAAATGAAAAGTAGACAAAATTTTATTTCATTATTAAATTCTGAGAAGAACACCGTGGCGCGAGTGGTAGCGTCACGGCCTTTCATCCGGAGATCCTGGGTTCGAATACCGATCAGGCATAGCATTTTTCACACTCGCTACAATTCATTCCTCTCATTCATTGAAGATATACCCTAAAGGTGGTTACGAAGATAAAAAAAAAAAAAAATAAATAAATTCTGATATTTTTTCATATATATATATATATATATATATATATATTCATATATGTATTTTTTTATTGTTATTATCGATTTATTATTTATGGTAAAATTATTTTAAAATCAGAAGCCTTGATAATTATTAATAAATCAATATATTTAAATTTAAAAAAAAAAAGTTAAAAAGGAAGTTTAATTCGAATCGATATGCCTTCTTATAAGATCCAAATATTTCATTAATTAAAATTTTATTTGGCTGTATCTCTGGAACCAATGAAAAAAGTACCACTTATTGTTGAAATGCTCTCAATGATGGCTTATTACTGCAGTTAAGTCCAAAATCTAAGTTATTTGGATTTTGGGCTTTTTTGGACATTTTGGGTCCAGTCGATTGCAACCAAAAGTGGAGGTAGATATTACAACAATCCTAAATCCAAAATTTCAGCTAATCGTTTTTGAGTTATGCGGGATATGTACATATATACGGACGTACGTACAGACGTTACGCTGAAACTAGCCAAAATGGATTCAGGATGGTCAAAATGAATATTTCCGTTGAAATCTGAGAACCGAATTTTTTCTCGCGCGCAATAATTCATTTACTTCGTACAAGGAAGTAAAAAAGAACCTTAATTATTAGATTGATTTCAAATTATTGAATTTATATTTATTAATTCAAACTAATTTCTGAAGATTAATTGCTATAATAAAAGCTAAGCTAATTTTTTTTTTTATCTTCAAACAATATAAATATTAGTCCTCAATCTAGTTTTTTTAATATTTATTTTATTTATGTTCTTTTTTCAGATTTGTGCTATTTTTTTCCTTCCCGTTTTATTTTATGAGTTCATCGTTTTATTAGATTCTTAACTGATTTGATTATTTATTAAGTTTTGGAATTGTGATTTCTAATAAATAACTTCATTAAGTCGAAGAAATCAAGTTTTATTTATTTTAAATAGTGATATTTTAATGATATTTGTATTTTGGAATACATACTTAGTCAATGAAAAACTTTTTAAAAATAAATCAGTTATTTGCTCTCCTCGGTATTATAGTTGACTCAAACTTTAGCTAGAACTCAGATATAATAAAAGGTCCTAAAAAGAGTAAATTGAACAAAATTTATTTTTATTATTATTTGTAAGGCACTTTAACTATATGTTACAATAAGTTTTAATAATTTATCATTCATTTTTTCGATTCAATTGAATTATATAGAATGGTAATATTGATTCCTCTAGGCAAAATGAATGAAAGTTAACTAAGTACATATAACTAGAGCGGATTCCAAAGTAACTTAAAAATTTTCTGTACTGCAAACATTTTATTTGCTGTATCGTTTAACCGGTTATGTACCCGTAGGTGTGAATGTTAGCATTTTATACGTTTAAAATTATATCTAAATGAATTACTGATTACAATAACCACTTTTTTAACTATTACAAAAAAGAATTGATCGTACAGACTTCATCAGCACGGAATAAGAGGAATTATTTATCTGCAGCATTATATTTAAGCAAAATATATATAATAAATTGTAAATTTTTTTTTTATAAATTAAAAATCTGATGTGGACACCACAGGACTTCCTTGTACGCCTATTAAATTACATGTACACTTATTCTTTTTTTTTTAATGAAAAGTACCTAAAATTTTAACTCACGAAAAATTTCACATTTTTTTTTAATTGAATTATTATTTATTGTAAAGGTTTTTTTTTTACTATCAGAGGTTAATAATTCAATATAAATCAATATATTTAAATTAAAAAAAAAAAAAAAAAAAACGGGGAGATCAAGTCGGATTCAAACCGATGTGCCTTCCCCATGTAAGATCCAAATATTTCATTTATTAGAATTTGATTTGGACGAAAATAAGTACCACTTATGATTATCGTTGAAAAGCTCTCAATAAGGGCTTATTACTGCAAATCCAATTTTTTTTGGATTTATGCTTTTTTGAACAATTTTGATCAAGCGACTGCATTCAAAATAACGAGATATTACAAAAGTCCTAAATCCGAAATTTCAACAATTTATGACTAATCGTTTTTTAATTATACGTACTATGATCGTACATACAGACGTCACGCGGACACTATTCAAAATGCGATTCAGGGATGGTCAAAATGTGTATATCTGTTAAAATCAAAAAAAATAATTTTTTCGTGATTACATTACGAATTATATTACCAATGTATGATGTAAAAGAACGTAAAAAAGAATTATATATTTTTTTATATTAAAAAGTTAATAAGGAATAATTTTTTTTTATTTTGAAATAAAATTGAATAAATTCCTACCGTTATCTTTTACAAACTACTTAAGTCTACCCAAAACTTGATGGTATCACCGCAATTTCATATTACATAGAATCGTTCATATTGATACTTGTTTTAAAAGGCTGTGTATAAAAACTTTAGCCTTTGCTATACTCCTAGAATGAGATTAGAGAGATTAATATTCTGATATTAATTTATCTATTACTGATCTTAATTAGATCCAGGATGTATCGGTGACCCCATATTACTTCCCAATGAAATGAAGTTTTTTTTATAAATATTTATTTTTGGATTTGTGTCCCCTCGCTGTAAAACTTCTCTCCCGTTTTCTATTTAGCCTCCGGAACTACCCTAAGGTATTACTTCAGAGAAGAATGAGGATGATATGTATAAATTTTAATGATACAGTCTTGTACAATCTCAGGTCGACCACTCCCGAAAACTACACTTTAAAGTGTAGTTATTTAAAACCCATCCACCAAAGAATACCGGCATCCATCATCTAGTATTCAAATAAGTATAGAAGTAAAACTACCTTTACTAGGATTTGAACCTTAGAACTGTCCATTTTGAAATCAGTTGATTTGCGATGTTGCGTTTACCACTAGACTAACCGATGGACTCTTGTTGTAAGAGTTACTTTTTATTGTCTTGATTTAAGCATGTAGTTCTTTACTCAATGAATCTTTATTAAAGGAAATAAAACTTATAAATAGCGAATTCTAGTAACTACTAGTAATCGCTATTTTTATTTGTATCTGCTTCTAAAAAATTTTTCCCGTACATTATTTTAAACTCCTTTTTTTAAACTCCAAGTGTACACAACCTGGCTGAAAAGTATTAAAACATAATATTACCACCATTATTATTATTTTACTATTTTTTACTATAATTATAATTAATTAATTGAGAATAAATTTACATTATACAAATATTTAGAATTACTATTAAAAGAAGTTTAATAGTGGAAAGCTATTAATTCCCTTTTTAAAACAAATGTAATCGGTATGTATTTGGTGATACAGGTGATTTCAGTTTTTTTTTATAAATCTCAATTATTAAATTGGTAGAGCAAGTGGAATTTTTTTCATTTCCGTTCTTCAGGTATCAACAATTTATCAAAAGTTGTAGTTATTTTCATTGATTCCAGTGTTTAACCAAATAAAAGTTTAATTAATGAAATATTTGTATCTTATAAGGGGAATGCACATCCATACAAATCCGATTTCATTTCCTCTTTTTCTTTCTAATTTCTTTTTTTTTTTAATTTAAATATGTTTATTTATTAATAATTAACTTTTGACTGTAAAAAAAATATTTACAGTAAATATTAACAATAAAAATAATAGATAAGGAAAAATAAGTATCAGAATTTATTAGTGAAATAAAATTTTTTGTACTTTCAAAAATGTGGATATGAAATGTAATAGGTGTACAAGGAAGTAATGTAATGTACACGTCCGATTATTTCTTTTTTTTTTTTCACGCATAACGTTTTCCTATTAATCGGATTGAAGTCTTGTTGTAGTCGACGCAGCTTCTTTTTGCGATGGTTCCATAATGATGAAAAAATTTTTTAGACAGACAAAAACGGTAGACAGAAAAAAAAACTTTTTTCGCCATCCGATGGAAAGGTAGGGTCAATGGGAATTCTGATATTCTACAAGTATGTGTCATATTAAATGATGTTATAGGGTCTTCTGTAGAGCAGGTAATATAAGTCTCAGCATAAGATATGTAACACCGTTAATAAAATCACCAAAAGTTGAAATATCTTTTCTTAAACTTTTCACACCCAATATACATTATATATAATATACAGCATTGGTAGAAACAGTGGAAGTATTGTAATTCTATATAATTGCATCACGCTATAAGGTCTTCAGTTGGTTCTATTTTTTTTTTTAATTATTTTATGTTACATTTTGAGGTATAAAAAATATGAGAAAAAAAAACATTCATGAAAAATTTAATTTCATTATATATATATATATATATATATATATACGCGCGCGCGCGTGTGTGTGTGTGTAGGCCTATGTATAAAATTTGAGCTCTAAAATCTTCAAAACTAGAGGACCAAATTTATTAAAATTAAAGTATGAAATAATAGCGTATCTGAAGTTGTATAAGGGTAAGAACTTGGTAAAAATAAATCACTGTTGAGTTTGTTTGGTATATTTTTCCAAAAAGATTTAAATCTTTTAATTCGAAAATCTCCAAACTACTGGATGAAATTTTTATATTCTATAGTAGTGTACTTGAAGTTGTGTATATGAAAATTCAATTAAGATTGGTTCTGTCTTTCTTCAGTTACGCTCAATTTAATGTCGACAACATAACCTCAAAATTGGAGATTATGTTGGCTTTGTATTGATGTATTTTTTCATACACTGTTTATTTTTTTAAATTTTTTTTATTTTTTTTGTTTCACCTCCGGAACCACCGTTAGGTTATATCTTCAGAGGATGAGATGAACGAATTGTAACGTGTGTG